>CAUZXH010000499.1:0-48174 GCA_963584085.1 Pyrausta aurata | reverse complement strand
GTCATCGGGGTATCGATCTAGTTCGAAAACGATTTCTCATTCGATGCGAGTACTCGATACTTGAAATTAGCGCCTTTACGTCACTAGCGGAGTGGTCTCAATTGGCAAGGGCTGTCAATAATTATTGTTTTCATTTAAATTTAAACATAATGAAAACAATTCAATAAAATCCTGAACACTGCCTATTAACAGTATCATTTTTAAACTGGTTTGGTATTTTACAAACCTTCTCAACTCTTCCTCTTTTATTTTCTCACTAGCTTTTGCCCGCGACTTCGTTCGCGTGGACTTCAGGTTCGTCCCGTCTAGTAGCGCAAAAAATGTGTTTTTTTACGACCTCACATTAGAAACCTCAAAAATTGTAGCCTATATGTTATTCTGATGTATAAGCTATATTGTGGTAAAGTTTCATTCAAATCCATTCAGTAGTTTTTACGTGAAAGAGTAACAAACATCCATACATCCATACTTACAAACTTTCGCCTTTATAATAGTAGTAGGATTTAAAAAATAATAATAGGGCCATTTTATATCATCCAAAATATTAAGCTTCAAACCTTAGTTGTTTGATTTCTACAATGAAAATTGTCTCCAGCAGTTTAAGTTTTATATTATGAAAATCATGCTGTTCGTGTTTCTGTTTTTTGTTGATATTTTGCCATTTAAAAAAATGTTTCTTACTAATCTATTTGGGTAGTAAAGCAACAACCCTAGAAAACCAAAACTCGGCCCAATCGCGTCGTAATGAGAACGGTTATATCGCAAATTGCAACTATATTTAGACGACCTACAACTCGCTGGCTGAGATATGTGACATATTAGGAGTCAATTGCTCGGGTCACACTGGTGCATTGCACGGAGAAAAAAGACACCACCATAAATAAAAAAACTGTTTTGTATTTGATGCAAATACTAAGTTTTAATATTACTTACAAAAGTTTTGCTTTTTTTACAAATATTAATGATTTTTAGCAAAGCATTTGTATTTGTTTTTGTAATTCCTAAAAATCGGTTTTAGTCAATGCCAGATATTACAAATTTTCTTGGTTATCGCAAATTATAGTAAATATAGCTAAAGTCTTGTAATTACTGCAAACCTATTAAGTATGTTTTAAAAAGTTCATTCATATTTTCAAGAAATGGTTTTAGTAAAAGGCAAAATAACAAACTTTAGTAATAATTAATGGTTACATCTTAGTATTTACATATGAATTACTTGAAGTTACTAACGTATTTCTTATAATAATATTACTGTAATGTTTTGTTATTCCAAGTAAGCACATATTTGTATTAACATATGGTTTACTTGAAACTACTAGCGTATTTTTTAGAATAATAAAACTAATCTGTTTTGTAATTCCAAGTAACCTGTTTTGTCAATACAAGTGATGCTCACGGCACAGGCAATATATTGTCTGCCATTTCAAGTTTGCAAGCGCTCCAGGTGACACGGTGTGGTCAACATAATTAACGTAATAAAAAGAATGAAAATTTGATTGTTTTAGTACAATTTATGCCCAATTTATTCATAATAACTATGTATGTGCTAAAACAATCAAGTTGTAGGTTGTGTGATCTTAAAGTTTCAGTGTTTATAAAAAGTGTCAAAAGCAAAAACTTTTTTTGTGATGGACAATCTTACGAGGGATCTCTTGGGAAACTGGGGTCTCAGAGAATATGTGGGAACATATAACTAATAAATTCTTAAAATTACATAACAGTTAGTATTGTCCATGATGTCATCATTTCCGATAGTACAATAAAACTCTTAAAATTACGAAACACTTAGTAAGTGTCTATGACGTCATCATTTCCGATATTACAACCGAACTCTTAAAATTACAAAACATTTAGTATTTGTTTATGACGTCATCATTAAAGAGTAAATACTAAATACTAAACACTTAAAATTACAAAAACATTACATGTAATCTTTACTAACAGCTTTTACAAAAATCCATTACCAATTATTACTGAACATTTGTTGTCCTCGGATTTAGAAATATTTTAGTAATGATTACTGTATTTTTGTCAGATTTTCTCTCCGTGTGGATGTGAAGTCACAGGAGTTTGTATTAATGATGCGTCAACCGATAAATGACGTGGCCTCATGTTTCCGATTTGAAGTTAGTACCTATACGCGACGAAATTTACATTTGAATAGCTGATGTGTTTTATGGAAAAGTAGTGATCAAAGGGAAAAAATGTGTAATCGTAGAAATAAAATGTAAGCCTGAGGGTCTAATACTAAATACAGAAGATACGGTTTGTGTAACATCAAATAGGTATAGGATTTCCGTATCAATTTCTATCATAAAAAAAATTAATAAAAATAAAAATCCATTTATTTTCTAAAATTCTTCTGTTTTTATCATAAATATATTATTACAAAAAAACATAAGGCACCTCGCAAATGAACGTCTATGACATCGTAAAAACGTAATGACACTAAATTATGTGCGCAGTAATAAAAGCAAATGAAAAAAGTTAATTCAATTTCATGTCTTAGACTTGTAGGTACTAATTAATTTTAATCAAGAACCCCATAAACCCCTTTCTTTTCTTTCTTGATATTAGCCGTATCTTAGATAAATGGTACATGAAATGACTTTATGTTCTCGTAGGTATTATTTTCGTTACTTGTAACGATTTTATATTATTTACTCATCTTAATTTCTTTATGTCTTCCGTAAAATTCAAAACGATTATCGACTAACAAAAGGGGATCATCGACTAATATTCAATCGGAGCGGTCGTTGGTATCCAAGTGTCGGGAACAGGGTTCTCTCGTCTGGCATTCGAATAATTGGATCTAATTATTTATCTACCACTTACATCACAAAACCCTGCTGCCTGACCTTGTGCAATTAAACGAATGGATGTTGGTTAATAAGATTACACAATTGTTTTTTTTAAGGTTGTGTAGAAGTTTTTGGCAGACTACAATATGGAATTCTGCGGGCCTAAGATGCGCGCCTCTTTATCGTTTATCGCGTCGATAAAATAATGTAATTTCTTAAACAACATGGTATCCCAAATTTGGAATTAGTGATGCATTGCATCAGGAATAAAAAGTATTCTCTTAGTATTCATAGTCCAATAGTCATAACCAGAAATGATGAACACGTAGAGCAGTATCAAACACATATTAGGTATCAAAATTTCTATATTTTTAATTTCCAAAACTTGCAGTAACACTTTTCTGGTTTGCTGTACTTGGCCAACGTGTTATCTTACAGGAACAAAAGCGGGGATTTTTCAAAAGTGTATCTACGAGAAAAGTGTATCTTAGAGGCAAAATTCAAAGAAAACATACACATCTCCTTGTACGGTAAGTATACATGACATTATTAAAGGAAGTTTAACTCAAATCTTGAATCTTTCTGTATCTCCAGAATGGTGATACTAAGTAATATGTCGTATATTTATTTTTTTCTATTGTGATAACAAATCAGACACCAGTCTACCGTTTAAATAAAAGACTCCCACAATGTTATACCAAATCTGAAAGGCCCTAGTCAGACAACTCGTTAGCTGAATATTGCACATTGTTTGCCTCTATTATACTTCGTCTAATATTAGCTTTGGTTCTAATTACTAGAGTTTGATGAACCATGACCAGAATTCACGGCCGACATGGTTGCTTTGATTAGCTTTATATGTGTAATCTGTTGTATTGTTCCTGAATCATTAAGTAGACTAGGTGCCACCTAATGTTTTACACCTATTGATATAAGAATGAAGAAAGTTCTAGAGAACTGACGCTTTGATCCTGTATGTTCAAACCTCTTAACCATATGACAAAGTTCTTATAAACATGGACGCCGAATATAAAACACTCAACATCCTGCAATTGTTTTACACCCTTTCGTGAAAACATAATTCAATTTGTCATCCTTCTTAAAAATACAAACCAATATCGGTGAACTCCGCACATTCCACTTAGTCACTAAACGATACAGCACTCCAATATTGACATACAAAAAGCACTAGCACAAAGTTTATTGAATGTTTCAGTAAAAAAGTTCGCGTACGAAACCTACCGCAACGCGTCGTCAGTTATCGAACGGGACGCACTCCCGGGGTAATCACGGGACGCGAGCGCTTCAGCCGGCGACCGGCGCGGCACTGCGGCTGCCGGCGAGCCGCGTGGAGCCCACACACACCCCAAAAACTAAACGACCTAACCACCAACACCCCGCAAAGAACACCCAACCGAAAACCAACTAGAGACAGATCAAATTACAACAGAACCAACAGAGAACGCCAATCGATGCTCCTGAAACAGGACAACCAGATCTTTCCGCCTCCGCTCCCGTCATGCCGAAGCGAATTTTCGCCAATTTCACCGACAACAACAGTCGCAAATCGATTACACGAAATACAATTTTAATAAGCCCTCCAAACGTTAAGTGCCATCGATGTTTCGAAATTCATTTTAAACGGTCGTTTAAATGTTGATTCCCTTATAAACAGGTAAGGTCGAATTACATTTTGTCCGATAATTGTGATGCAAAATGGAGAGACAGAAATAACAATCGCAAGAGGATTAAGAGCCATATGACAGTCTGGAGATTCTCAGATTTTACCGAATTTATCAATGTGTGTGTGCGATTTTATATGTCCGGGACACAAAAAAATGTTAACTGTAATTAAACAATTTTGATACTTTATCTCTAGGTAGTAGGCTATGCGTATGATGAACACAGAAAATGCTGGTCTTATAAAAGTCGATGTGATAAATTAATGTTATACCAGTTTTTTTGTATTTAAAATACCTATTACGAATACAGTGAATACAGTTCGGAATCAGGGCTCGCGTCAATTCCGTTCGCGAACATTTTCCTTTTGATAATTATATAACTAAATTCACAGATTTAAACACAAACGTAGAGTTATAATCGTAAAAAACTTACAGCATAGAAAAAACGAAATGCATCCAAAGGGTGAAGACATATAGAGGCGGGTAACACGCACTGACCTGCAACGACTAACCAGTGTTGTGCCGTGTTGGCTATTTCATGGAATTGAAATGCTTTATAGAGACTTTTCCGACTCAAGTCTTGATTTGAATCTTGTTTTAAAACAATTTTCTAGTATCAGTCGGTCCTTATTTGGATTGTTGTAACGAATTTCTTAAATATTTCGAGATTAAAAATAGATGACTTGGCACATCACTAGTCAGTCGGTACAGGTTGGTACCGGTTATCTGCCTCTTTATGTCTTCACCCAAATCGTGACTTCTCAGAGTAGGTATTTTTTTACGAATGTAAACTCCACGAGAAACGGGGACTAAGGGTTATTGGTGGATGATGCCATTGGTTCTGCGCTTGATCTACCACGTGTCATACCAGCTGGATGCTATGAGGATTTATTAACACATAAATGCTTTTTAGTGTAATGCTGTTCTTTGATATGATTTGTATTTTGATATATGAAATATGTCACAAGTTATTATAGCTGACATTCAGAAAATGTAGTTAAGAAAATTTCGATCAAGATTTCAAGTATTTCATGTATAACAGATGATAAACAAGATAATTTTTATTTAATTATTTGATTTACACCGGTATTATATCATTTTGTCCATATACATTTTTCAATAATGAAATATTATATGAATATGGACTTGAATAGAACCATGGAACTTCATGGCATTTGCGTACAATTTGAATACAGGTTCATATTAACTACATACACATCACATGAAACGCTTCTATTTAAACAAGCGTTTTACTATACAAGTTTATAGTTAGGTTGTGGTTGTAGATTGTGGTAGAAAGAAAAGTAATGTTAAATAAGCAAAATATTGACCTATTTATTTAGGTTTAAACTAGAGATGCGCCGAATATTCGTTTGGTATTCGGTATTCGGCGTATTCGGCATTTTTTCCACTATTTGTATTCGGCCGAATATATTCGGTTTGAGTATTTCTATTTTCCTGGCTCCATAACATGGAATAAAACTGAAAGACAAGCTTCTTATGTAAGATTTATGTTTTTAATAAGTTAAATAAAACTAGCATATTTACATGCCGCCGATAGCCGGACGTCAAGACGTCATGTTGATACTTCAACTAAACAAACACCTGTTATGTACATGACTACACATGTTTTGAGTAAATAAATGCATCTTATCTTATCTTATCTTGCGAAGAACGTTTTAACGTGTGAACGTGAACGCGTATAAATGAAAGAAATTAAACTTGAAATCAACATGTATTTTAAAATCTTAAGTCCACATATTTATTTCTCGACCTACAGTATAGTTTAAATTCATTTAAAAATTTAATTCAACATTTACTTTTAAGCCCTAGCTCAATATTCATTTTACTATTTACTTTTAAACTTAAGCGCGGGTGGCGGGCGGCGAGGTAAGGCTCGCTCGCAACTAGCCAGCGGTGACAGGCGGCGTGCATGTTTGAACCTGTTTACGCGGGAATAAAGTGTTATGACGACCTCTGTTCTGTGGTGTAGTGGCTTAGCACGCTGGGTTTCAAGGCGTCGCCACTCCGAGGGCCCGGGTTCAATTCCCGGGCGGGTCAATGTAGAAATCATAATTTTCTAAAGTGTCCTGGGTCTGGATGTTGTGGTACCACTGTTGTGTCTGATTTCCATAACACAAATGCATTAGCTACTTACTTTGGGATCAGAGCAATGTATGTGATTGGTGTCCAATATTTATTTTATATTTAATGGTAAACCGAATAATTCGGCCGAATATTCGGTTCGGTAAAGATTAAATCGAATATTATTCGGTATTCGGTTATTCGGTGAAAATACTATTCGGCGCATCTCTAGTTTAAACCATTGAAACACTGTTACTAGCGTATGGAATTAATGCCATGAACAAGTCCCACACAGTATGGAATTGACGCCAATGGCCAATGGTATGTACGTACAAGTGCGTATCAAAGGTTGTGGAACTAAATAACGCCTATATACAGTCTATATTAAGAAAAACTGACCTTTTACTTTTTGTCGTCCATTTATTCTTATTCAAAATCCAAAGCACGAATGATGTAAGAAAATTTATAAACTTACTTGTTTACTACTCAAAGTCAAATACTTAAAACAAAAGGCCTTATTTGTCTTCAATTTTGTTGGGTTAATGGTCACTTCACCACCATACTATTTCAATAAAACCGACTTCAAAAACAAAACACATTAAAAAGTTTTAAATAAACTCTTGAAAGGACTCCATTTTAGGCAAACCATTTCTTTTTGGAGTCGATGCCTAGATAGATGTCGCTTAAGATGGAACTTGAGAGAGCCCATGCGATGGCACTGACTTCAAAAAGAAATGGTTTGCCTAAATTGGAGTCCTTTGAAGAGTTTTAGACTTTTTAGTGAAAAAAAAAACTTCGACCACAGAAAACTTTGCTTCATATCCAGCCTCGGCGCGCCCCAGCCCTGTTTTATAATAACTTAAGGGGTAAGAGGTAAATACCAATTCAACAAAGTAAATATCATGAAAATCGGTCTACCGTTGTTGAACTATAAAGTAGTGTTACTGATATTACTTTATTTTATATAAATAAGGTTATTATTTGCAATCCCATACATATGCAATAGAATTGGTACTATTGCCTATTCTTGGCCTTATTAATTCAGTATTTGTCTAAAATTGACATTTAACTGTTTGGTGATAGAAACAGTTTGCTCATCATATACCACAATTTTATTTTGTGGTCAATTTTTTATTATTATTATTTTTGTCGATAATTTTGGTTCTAGTATCTGCACATTTTGTTTGATCAAGTTTCGAAAATACAAATTGTATATGATAAAAGATCTTCGTTTTAACTCATGAACCTCTTGAAATAGTCGCCATACATATAAATCATTCTTGTTTATAGTATTAATAAGGATTCCTTTCTATGCAAGTTTACATAACATTGATTAATCATTTAAATACAACTACTAATCGATACAAAAGAACGAATACTTTTTTGTTATAATTAGAGACCATCGACGATCCAAATGCACTATTGCTTTATGCCTGTAGCATAAAGCCTCAAAGCGAATTGGTCGCCGTATAAAAATTGTGCAAAGCGTGATATTTTCAAATTTGGAATTAGTATCATACACGAAATAAAAGAGTAGCAGCGAAGACAACGAGCGACACACCCTTCCCCTCCGAGCGCTCGGCGCTGTCTGTCAAATCTCGATCGAAGATGAATGTTCGTGACAGCTCCAAATCTCAAATTTATAGGTTACTTTAGTAAGATATTTTGAATATATTGCACAAGATAAAATCAAGAATTTAGATGCTAAGTCAAAGATAGGAACCTCTATAACATTGTTTTATCAAATAACACAGAATAAGTGCAATGTATCTCAGAGATAATCGCCTGTCTTTAGGTGCGTATTTTATGCCAAAACATGGTTTCAATTTTGTATTCATTTGGAATAACCAGAGCGATAAATAAAAAAAACAGAGTCGACTCCTTGTATACGAACGTAATTCCCTTCAAGTTTATGTTATTTCGATAGCTGATGTCAACAAGTGATCTAGAAGAGTGCGCCAGAAAAACCGTCAATTTGGCTTCTATGATTGCAAATTACAGACATTTTAAAGATTGAATCAAAAATTCAGAGTCGACATCTTATGGAGATAGTTCATTTCTACACAATTCATTCAAAAAAAGTAGTCAGTTTAGTCATTTTTGGGGAGAAATTTTCATTTGAACTTTGTTAGAAGGTGGGTGACAGCAGCCTTAAATCCGTTCACGCTAGGTTTATTTTAAAAATAGAACAGTTTAAGCTATGTCGTCATTGGCTGATGAATTTTATGTGTCAATTAAAGTAGTTAATATTCATGCAAAGCTATAATCCTGGGATAAAACTGCCAGCTATATAAACTAAGAGACGATACGAGATAAGAAAAGGTGCCCTTTAAAACTAGTTTTGTTTTGAACATCTGCCGTGTCCAGGATCAAAGGCAAATGCTAACTAGCACAGTTTGCATAAAACAGTATCAAAACCCGTTTGTTTAAGAATTTCAGATGTTTTTACGCTTCTGAGAGATAAAATCTCGCATCGCAGAGCCGATTGAAATCAAATTCGTAATTGCTTTTTATGTGGATGACTTTTTGATCTTCTCACAAACGCTAAAAGATACACGGAATTAACAAACGCGTGTCTCAATACTTACAGATACCTACGTTCTTTTTATAGACATTAGACACCACTTCATATGAGGTAGCAAATTTATCAAATTCATTACACCTATATTTATACAGACTCAGATTACTGAACCCCGCCTTCCGCTTCTCAAAAACCATAACTTCCATTAACGTCCTCAATCAACATAGGTACGACAGTACAAACATCATGGATGTCCGTCTAGCAATACAATGTCTATAAAATGATTGATATCACAGCTCAAGCTGCGTCTGCTATCATTGAAAATATTATTATTTTTTTAAATTTTTATTAAAAAACTTACTTAAAACTTAGCATTTAAAAAACTTAACTAATAAAACATTTAAAAGACATTGACAAAAACCACTGAGGTTTGTCTGCAATGCCGCATCAGTCTTACGTCTCTAAAAATATTTAATACATTAATTAATACATTACATTGTATAGCTAACACACGTTGACACCATTTATTCGATAGCCAATGCAGGCCCCTCTTTACCACTGGGCACACTGGGCACATGCCCAGGGCCCCGCGATGGTTGGGGCCCCCTAGTCTAGTCCCTACATTATTACCAAACGAAAACTGATAACTGCCTACTCTACTCTCGCCTGAAAATCAGTCTTAACAAATGCTTACCGACTAAGGTTAATTTGTTCGTTTTTGTTATTCTTCTTGATTCTTGCTTGTAAACCAGAATATTTTCCTACATATTTCACACATTGTCGTAGCTTTGTCTCCTGCAATCTTTAATGGGAATATTATCATGACTCTCTAAAAAAAAATCATTTGTTTGTAGTTGTTTCTGTCTGACTATGAGACTGTGCTTTGTGAACTACCCGGAGTAGTATTAGTATTATACTCGCTCTGATAAATCGTGTTTTGCCTGTTTACTTTTAGAGTGATTATTTTCTATCAATACAATATTATAATAATACAAAATGTCAAAACGGTCTCATCCTAGTGGATCTGACGAAAGGAAAAATTGTACACTGAAAGGACTAAAATAACGCTATTGTAGGAGAACCAAACTCATTTGATGTCAGTTCATGATGTGCGTAGCACTGATCATGTAATCTTTTTTAGATACGGGACAACGATACATTGGCCGTAGGCTAAAAATCGCTGTCATCAGTGTCAAATCTTGACTACACGAGAGTGAGCGGAGTGAGCTAGCTTTAGTGATGTCCATACCGTCTCGTTGAATCAATCTTTCAGTCTTTTTAATTCTTGTAATGTAACCATTTTAATCGATATTTTCGTTATTGATTTCTACTACTCGATAAAAGAAATCGATATTATTTAATCGATACCCTGCTTACCTACCTGCTGTCAATGCCTGATAATAATAATAATATAAAAACACTACCCATGCCCACAAAATCAAACTCTGCAGTTAGTTTAGAAGATTTTATTTAAAATACTAAAACAACACACCCTAACACACGATATAATGCAATTTTCTCAGTTACGCTGCAGCCTGTGACAACTTAATTTTCAAAGTAGCAGAACCAGGTCCTCAATCCTTCCTACCCGTGATTAGATTTAATAAGATTTGTTACCTGAAAGAAAACAAAGTCAAAATAAGAATATGTTATGTTGTCAGCTGCTACCTTTTATAAGAAGAGAAAACAATACGGCTGAGAATCATGATGAAACAACGACTCCGAGTCTTGCTTGGCCTCCGACACTATATCACACCATCCTCTCAGACTTTGTCAAGTTCTTTCCGCGTCTTCTCGTGCAGCATATTTGCCTTTTATTTCCATTGAGCATTTTTCTATCCTAATTATCTTAATTAGAAGAACAAATTAGTTATTTTTGTATTATTTTGTCACAAAAATTTAAATTTTATCTGACTTTTATAAAATGACACGATGAAAAAGTATGCAGATGTCAAAGTGTCAATAAAAACTTACCATAAATTAGTCAAACGAGGTTCGCAATATTTTTTCGTTCGATAAATTCGTTCAGCTATGTGATAGATACTTAAAATTAAGCTGGCTGGACATAAAAACTGACAAAAATTATTGACATTTAGAAAACTCAATAATTCTAAAAAATCGTGTCGTGGACCCATTGACACCACTCAAAGTGAGGTAAGGCTGGTGCGTAGCACCTATGTAGACTGTGAAAATTTTTTTTCGACGTTTTTAGTTATTATTATTTAAGTTATAATCAGTAATCGGAAGCATATTTACCTTATGTTTATTTTAGGCTAGGATAGCATGGAGGCGGCTTCTTAAAAAAAATATTTTAAATATAAATCCCGGGAATATGAAACAAAAAAAAGGACTCCGAGATTACGTATTATTAATGTGTTGATGAACTTGAAGTTAATTTTAAGCTCCCGATCAATTTATGTGTATGTTGAGTGTTAGAAGAGCAGTAGAAAGTTCATACACACACAGTAGTTAACATTCAGAAATCCCGGGAATTTTTGTTATAAAATTGTATTCCATATTAGCCTTGAAAATTTCAAGGTTGTGTATTTCAACTTGTAATTTCGCAGGCGTGTCTGTAGGTATGTTTACTTATTTCAAGGTGGTGTAACTTGGAATAAGTAAACAGTTGTAGCGACATCTATGATCTACCGATGTCACTTCATATCGTCGTAACACGCTGACTCGGCTCGACACGACTAGATGGCGCTGTTAGTCGATGTATGGAGACTGAACCGCGATATTAAAGATTTAGATCGGACATAACTACATATGAATAAACCAAGACGGTGAACATCGGACCTTGGTCCCCGGCCATAACACCCGGTCGGTAGGAAGCGCTTCTCTTTGCCTTCCTAACACAAGTTGCGCCAAACAGTGTTGGTAACAGTCGATTTGATTCTACAGTTAAAAAAAGCGAAATTTGGCAATTCCGCAATCCCGGGATTTTTTCGATTCAAAAGTGCATTTCATAATAGCCAACACCTCAACTTTAGGTAAATATGCATCCGATTATCCGATCACTAGTTAATGTTACAAATACTTAACTGAAAACCGCATCAAAATCGGTCCAGTCAAACGCGAGATATTCGCGGACAAACGCGCTAAAATCCGGCCAAATATTCGGCTATTCGGTCAAGGAGCTCGCCGAATATTCGTTGCGAACAATAAAAATAACCCTTAAACTTTGCACATCTACGTTCTTTGTCTATTCTAATAAAAAAGTGTTCTAGTACTACTGTTATAGGGGCCCCATTATCCTAATGTGCCCAGGGCCTCTAATAGGTGAAAGACGGCCCTGAGCCAATGTAGTCATACTCTCATATATTGCACATTCTCTTAATGTTTTTCCGTGTCGGACGACATTGTCGTATGCAAATTTTTTGAAACATTCACATCGTCTTATAACACAAGAGGCGTATCGTTTGGTACCGTAACAGGATCGCTGTGTTCGTTCCTATTCACTGGTATCGAGGAACGCATGTATACAGGCGACTTGAATGGCTATAAAATTGATACTTTACAATGTATCGAACCAAAATATGCAATTTCGCTGTTTGTTGGAAATGTTACTACCATTGCATTTGAGAAGAAATATTTTTGTTGAGTTCAAATCTCTCTTCGAAAAAATTGATTTTTGCTGCATACTGCAAAGTGATGTTACAGTTTCAATAATAACGATTTCTACGAGGTATTTTATTACGTAACTCCTGAGAATATAACGTAACTCTGACTCTTAAGCTAACCTTTTTCCATAGACCGTTTAAAAACATTCACACGATACAATAGGTGTGGTCGTTTAGTTAGATAGCCTCATTTGCTCTAAGTCCTGATTGCAATCTAGTGCACATCAGATTTAATTCATGAACCAGTCCCTCAATTCCAAAACAATCAAAATTCCATGACTTTAAATTAGCACTGCTCTTATCTTAGTCAGAAATTCTCTCGTTCTTTCAGTGGCAAAATGAGTTTCCACGAACAGGTTAGCCGCAATAGCGAATTATGCATTTAAACTGTGCCATCCGCTTTACAAAGCTCTGCGCTCATCAAGTGACCTGTTTCCATGGTACAGCGAACATTTTGAAGTGCTATAAACCTGCTGTAAACCTTTTTGTTGCCTAAAAATAGACGAGCATCTTAGTAAAAGATCGAAAGATCATGCTGGATGCAGATTTCCGGTAATTTGGAACCAGGCATTGTGTAGAAAAAAATATACGAGAAAAACCAAGAAAATAATATGGATGTAGAGATAAGGTGGCAATCAACTAAGGTCTTTAGTCATTTTTGTTTTGTTGCCAATATCTTCATAATATTTTGACGTGTTGTCTTTATTAATGGAAACCTGCAATACTGTTCATTTGAATAAAAGAACTGTGACCTACGTTCCGCTCACCGCACCGGGACGCCGTGGGAACGCTAGTCTACTCGTAGTAAATAGAGACTTTTCTGACACATAATACTGATTCTGATTGCAAGTTTTGTTCGGAACGTTTGGGAGAAATTGCGTCCAATGGAATCTCTGAATGCTGTGGAATATTGCTATTAGCTGGGATTTACGAGTAGTATCTGCACATTTTTTTACACATATTCTTAACTTTAGAGAGGTTAACTTTAAACTAACCTTAATGACAGAGAAAAACATACCATACAGAAATGGTTAAAGGATTACGAAAGTGAGAGACTCTACTATACTATACTTAAAATAACATTCGTCTAATAAACATCCTTCAAGAAAAGCCTAAGTTGATCTTAATTAAAATTTTGAGTAAAATAAGATTAGATTTATGATATGATAAGTATTAAACAAAAGTTAGAAGTTGATAATAAGCGCAGGCGCCGCCCAGTGATATCTTGACTAAAAGCGAAAAAAAAAACAAACAAACTCTTTATTATCTGTGCTTAAGCGGCGCTTTCAGTTCCTTGGAACTTACCGAAAAAACGCATCGATAAGATTAAAAACTGTTTGTTCTTCTACTTTAAATCCTTGAAGCTTAGCTTATGCAAACATTTTGTGATAAATTTTTTGCTTCAATTGTGATTTACTATTTTCTATACAACGATTTCACGGATTTAGGATTAAGTGCCTCTTAACATGCCTGCATATGAAGAGTTTACCTAAATAATTTATTGTCATAAAAGCTCTTTAAGCCAACTTTGGTTATGAAGTGAATAAGGTACCTACTAAGTTTTCTTGTAGCAAAGCAACCGCTCGATAAGATGTAAGTATTGACTGATACTATTAATACTTCTTGATCTTTTCATGTCAATCTGATAATGTCAGAGATTCTGTCTCTACATCTTCCTGTTAACCTGTCTGTCAAATAGCAGATCATATCCCCATTACAAAGCAATATCAACTAATCTTCTATCAGTTAATTGTCTAGGATTAGGGACGTATTCTTTTTTAAGAAGAAACTTTGATCGTAGATTAAAATAATTGCCTTCTGCTTAGAGGCAAAAACGTGTGAAACGTTGGTAAAGACAATTCTGTTGTGACTAGAACGGTAAATCTAAGAATATTAATGAAAAAACATGGCCCGATTAGCAGTAGCTACTTAATATGGGTGCAGTTGTCACATGATAAAATGCATTTGTCATTTATTGATTAATTTTTGGCATCATTAAAAAAAATTTGTTCGAAGTTTGACAAATAAAATTAGAATTTTGGTGGCAAGTATTGTCTTTATTTGGTATCTTTTTGAACCCTTAAATGCAGTAAAGGTTTTTTTTTATTTCGTAAAAAGAGTAAATAATTATTTCGTATATTATTAAGAAGTATAATGAGAAACAAATACCTTGTATAATGAGCCCATGCTCGATGATGATAGTAAATATAGTTTTAAGTATTTTCATTACTTCCTATTGACGACAAACATCAGTTAATTGTTGTTGTCTGAATAAACCGTCGGTCTTGTTATCAAACATATAAAAAGTAATCATGAGCTTGGGTGGCCATCGTTTAGGGAAAAGCCGTAAGCAGTTGACCTAGAAACATGCCATAAATAAATGGCGTTTACACTTTACGATTGGCATGGATGTCGAGACGAAAATAATCAATTCAAGTAGACAAATAATAAGTATGTAAATCTCACTTAATTTCACATGGTTTTCCCTTCTTTATCACACGTTTCTTATTCTGCAAGACTTAAATATTTTATGTGAATTTTCGAATTGGGTTTGCTCTTTACTCTAGACTAGACCTGTTTTAGCTTAGACAGAGTCGACGATAGAGCCAGAAGACATTGTATTGTTGTATTCTTAAAGTCAGACGAAATAGCAGGATTGTGAGATTAAAATGAAGTTGTTAACTAGCGAAAATTTTAGTTCCAATATAACATATCCATAAATCGTTTGTATTTTAAAAAGTACTCTTCTACGACCTCACACACCTGACAATTATAGCCGCCCCATGTATACCCCACACTCTATGTAAAATGTAAAGTCATAACGTGCGTCGGAATAATGTCGTTTAATTACGGACACGCTGCAGACACTTCGCTTGAATGATGCTGATGACTAAACAGGTGATACCGCAGCCTCCTCCATCATGGTTAAGTTACAATTTTAACGAGCCACTTATAACTTGGTTCGCTGATATTTTTACGTCGTTAAGCCCGCAGGCGTAGATTTGAGAGAACTGTTTATTACAGTGTAACAAAATATATATAGCAAGGATATACTTTTGCCACGTGCATATATTTAGTACATAAAAATAAAACTACACCGAAGAAATAGTATATATTCTATCCTTAATTCAAGTCGAAAGCTGAAATTACTATCAAATTGTGTAATGCTAGGTGGAAAAATTTCCACAGTTGATAAGTTCATTTAATACGTAGCATTTAAAAAATAAATATCAACCCTTACATGTATGATTTTATTGGTAAAGTAAATACAGCATCATAAATAAACATGACAAAAATATGCCACGTTTACAACATGAACAATCAAAAGTTCTATGACATCTAGCCTAGTGCCTAAAGCACCAGTGAGGCAGAGAGACGTGTTCAAGTTGCCTAGGCATTTTATAGGTTAAGCCTGGATTCCTGATTATTAGGAATCTAGGCCAGACCAGGCCGAGTGGCTTCACTTTCAGTCTGGAGTTGGAAACGCATTGTTTGTTCTAGTTTGAATTGCTTTTTCATTTTTTTTCTTGAAATGGCGACGGTGAAACATATTAATCTTTTTTTTAATTCTTGCCAGTATCTTGACATGTTTAGTTTTCAGACTTCATGCAATTTTGAAATGTGTACTGGCTATCGGGAAAGCTACGACATTATCTTGCTTCATCCTTAGTTTTGAACCAAAAATTTTCACGTACGGCTTTAAATATTTTGAACATCTTGTCAGTCGGTTTCTTGAACTGCACAAAATGGTTAGTAACACTTGCACTGGTTATGGTTAGTAACATTTGGCAATGCAATAGTAAATATTAATGACATTAATAAATGGGTATCGAACTCAAATGTAATTTAATTTAAAAAATAAAGTAAGCAGGTACTTACCAACTGGATCTTTTCTAAAAACCAACGTTTCACCTGAAAAAATAAAACATTTCGAATTAGATATATGTAACAAGAATCAGAACACACAAATTTTACGTCATAACATAACATAGCAGCTAGCACAATGCCATTATTTGTGAGGGCGAAAAAGCATTCGCAGTAGAAAATATGAAATGAAATTCGCGTCAACAACCCGCTAGCCTATTTCTCTCGGCGCGGAAATGACGGTGACTGTACAGAACCGACGAAAAGTGACAGACAAGCGGGCTTTTGTTGTGAACTGTACCTACGAGTATTCCTGAGATTTTAATATACTTTTTTTTACTTTTGTATCGAAAATTCGGCCTCTGAGGCTTATAGATAAACCGCTTCATTATGACCTCGCCTGCGGGGTACAGGGGCGTGGGGAGAGGCGATAGCGGGTCGCGCAAAGGGTGCGGGCGGCGCGAAGCAACCACCCGTGCCGCTCACTAACCGCGCTCTCGTCTTCCCCGCACCCCTTTGCACCGCAGGCGAGGTCTCAATTTCGCGGTCTATAGGTAGACCTAGAGAGGAAGGGTAGTTTCAGGTACTACAGGAAACGATTATTTACACTATTTTAATACATATGTTGTGGTCATGTCCATTTATGTGTATGTTTCTGTACTTTGTGTGCGAAATATTTTCTCTTAATTATTTTCAAAAATAACATTTCGGATTAATATTTTCGTCTATAAAATAAATCGAATTACAGATAAACGGACAAAAAGGTTGTTATTTTGTTTAAATGAAATGACCACGCTTTTTCATAGAGAGTGAACCTTTTTAATACACTTTCTACGAAGGAAGAGCATCTTGAATCAATACAAATGCGTTAAAAATCTACTTAGAAGAAGTATAGTGTAGTGTTATACCACTCCAATATTTAATTTCTAGCCGCGGCGTGAAAATATCGAAGTCAACAATATGTTCTGACCCGCTACCCTATTTCTCTCGCTGTTCCATTTGCCGGCAACATCGCTTGTACTCTGGACAGCCGCGGAAATGACGTTGGGGTTGCCATCGTTCGGAAAAAAGTAGGAAAATTATATTTTCGCTGATAGTTAACACTAGATATCAAAATAATATAGAATCTAATAGGCAGTCATACAATACATTATAAAACATACCTTTGTTTGAGCAATACATTGTGATAGCAAACTCATAATTTGACAGAGCTTTAAATTTTAAAAATTATCATTCATATTTATTCTATGAAATGACACCAATATACTGACACCTTAGGGGTGGAAGGAAGGATATTTATTATTATTACAAATACCTATGTTCCATACTTATTTGGCAGCCTTGTTCAACTGCAAACTGGGTAATATGACTTTAAAAGTAGTTAATCGTTCCATTTCATAAAATTTCCATTCATAAAATCATAAGGATCAGATTAATCTCTAAATCTAATAACAATAATTGATGATTAAACGAACTTACCTGTAAGTGAAGTTCGATCACAATTATACGAAGTGCTTCGTCCGAAGAGATTAGTATTCCTACCTAATTATATTAAAACCTAACAATATAAACAAACACTATGTAGTAACGCGTAAGTGTTGCCACTTCCTTGCACTTAGTTTAAATATTTTTTAACATTTCCGTGTGAATAAAATAAATTCACACGGAAATGATAAAATGACACAGTTTCCGGCAGAAAATTAAAATATTTTCTTAAGGAAAAGGAAATACGTCATCTCCCCACCAACGACCCCACCTCGTTAGATTCTCGCAGTCGTGGCCTCATTTAGTTTAGGAAGATAAATAATATTTCCCTAACATCTGGGAATTGTCAAAGGCAATTGATTGGGTGGGTGGGAATGCATACTAATCTCTTCGGACGAAGCACTTCGTATAATTGTGATCGAACTTCACTTACAGGTAAGTTCGTTTAATCATCAATTATACTCGTGCTTCGTCCTCGAGATTAGTATTCCTACCTAATTATATTAAAACCTAACAATATAAACAAACACTATGTAGATGTTGAGAGAATTGTTAGGGAAATATTACATCCATAGAGGAAGCAAACATTCAAATAAATCAACATACAATCAAATTTGTACTAAATATGATTATCATACCGTCATAAAATAACTTTTTAATTTTATCTTTTTAATGAGCTTATAGTTCGCGCAAACACAGTAAAAGCATCATTAAGGTTAGCAAACACAGTGGAATTGCCGCTCCAACCGGCAGTTTTCCTTATAAGTTCACCATTAACTTCATTTTTATGCGCTATTAAAAATATAGACGTCAATTCCACTATCTTGCATTGCAGAGTTAATCCACCTGCTTAAAGTTTGAGAACTCACAGGCAGGCAACTAATAAACAAATTATTAAGAGTTTCTAAATCAATCGTTTTGTTAATGTAAGATATTATTGTGTGTGATGGACATGTATTATTGTGTGTATACATGTTTTATTTGTAAAATAGGGTAAGTGTAATGTTGGTTGATTAGCACCAGGCTTAGAATTTTAATGATTTTTGATGAGTCTGGACTTTGTGACTAGTTACAAGAGCCAGCAACGTTACACTTTTTTTTTTTTTTTTGAAAGTTTGTTTAATGTAATTTCCTTGTTCAGATAGATATACTAAAGATAAAAAATCTAAAACAGTATTAGGATCCACCGTCATTATTATTATATCGTGGTAATGGTGGTCTAGGTTTATATGCATCCTTACAAAATTTTGATGTTAGGACATCTTCTATAGATTCAACTAAAAGTGATATTGCGTATCTATGACAAATTCATGGTTTGATATTGATTTCCATTGTTAAAACCATTATAAGAAAGAAACTGAATAAAATTAGGAACCAATGGTGCATATAAATCGATTTTGTTTTCGTCACAGAACGCAAACCATTTTTTATAGCATGAATCGTATTGCTTTAATATATTATTAGATAAGGATGCAAGCATTACATCTATGGCTGTCAGTAGGACGCTTCTCCGCAAGGAGCGCGGATAAGAGCGGAAGAGAGGATAAGAGCGCGGCTTCCAGGATAAGTTCGTAATGTATGTTCCCGCTGGAATGAGGAATAATTATATCTGATGATCTAAGTGACACAATATCAGAGATAATGAGGGTTTTAAATAAGGGTACCATGGTTATGTCGGCCAGACTGGTACAACCACGATACCTCGAACTTTAGCAGTGATATTTTTTCTTAGAGTTTTAAGTATGATTGCCACAGGTGGAAATGTAAAGAAAAAAAATATTGAACCAACAGAAGGTGAAAGCATCCGGTGTATAAGCGTCAGGATCGCGAGATCATGAATTATATTATGTTGCATTTTTTGTAAATAAATCTATATGAGGAATTTTAAATGTTTCTTGAAACTTTCCAAATCTATCAGATAATAATTCCTATTCAACATCGGGATGTGAGCATCTCTACTCACGGTCAGCGATTACTTTATTGGTGGATTTTATATAAGCCGCAGTAACATATATACAGCGAGCTTCACACCACAGTCAAATACTGTTCGTTAAATTGTCTGAACGGGTGGCGTTCGATGAATGTTGCTCAAGGCTGTGATGTTGTCGACTTGTAAAAGTAATTGACAGTTGTTAATATGTTCAATTAAAAACTTAAGCGCTAAAAACGCTACTAGCAAGTTTACTTAAATAATATGACAGATTTTTTCCAATTTGTACCATTACAGTGGTCCGTGCACTGTCCACTTGCTGTTTGACCGTTACAAGCCGCTCCCTACCCCGTTGTTGAAGCGTCAGATAATATTTCTATAGCATAAACAGAATCTTCTATCACATTTAACCACCAATTAAGATCTGAGTGTAAAAATCTGGAATGTTCGTAAGTTTGTCAAAATCATTTTGTTTTTCAAGTTAAGGTACTTGCAACGTACTAACTGTTTGGTATATAACCACCCATATTCAATTGCTGGGCAAGCACTAAGCAGAAACTAATAATCCTAGATACTAGCTGAGCAAATTTAAGAATTGTTTAATTTGTCAATGATTGAATTTGTAACATTTAATTCTTGATCTTTTATCGAGTGGTAAAGATATACACTAGTTTTATGAATTAATTATGCATCCAAAACACTTGGTTGCAGCGTATAGCAGGAGTAAATTTACTTTTTTCTTTATTGATTATTAAGCTCAGGGATTCTAGTAATTTTTGTGTCAAATGTTTTCTAAACATTTTGAATACAAAGTTTCAGTTAAAAATTAATCACCGACATATATTGATGATAGATAGCTGCAAAATCTAAGTAATTTACTATTGGTTTCATCAATTTGTGCATATACATTATATGGGGCGGTACATATACCAAACGGTGGGTTAACGTTAACTCGTCAAGTATGTGTGAACGAGACACAATAGAAATTCCATTATTATGCGACTCCCGGCAGTCGTTTGATACCTGACTGATTAAGTTCGTACATTTGTTTACTATGTGTTAAATCGGAGACATTTGCGCGAGTCAGGGTAAATTTTAATTAAAACATTAGGCGTCTTTTAAATCGATAGTCGTCATATAAGCGTTTCTTGTAACTAATTTTAAAATTGTGCGCAGGTCCTCTACAATGAATTTATAAAAAAAAAAATAATTAAGATTTAATATGAATCGCATTTCCCATTAGGTATAGGAATCAGAAATACGCGCGATACGTATCGGTCTGGACAGGGTTCACACGGAGAGATAGCTCCAATAGATAACAAGTTATAGACTCAAAATATTGTGAACGGTCTGAATCTGAAGATATTATACGTGACAGGGGGGTCCGATTGACAAACCGGCTTATCGAATCGTATTCGGTATCCATTTATCCACGAAAGGATCGCTCGATCTTGTGTGATGAGCGTCCATTATTTATAAAAGTGATGCAGTCTGCCTGCATAACGTACCTCGTCTGCGTTTAGCGCCTCCTCGTCGGCATGGGCGCATACGCCGACGCGGTCGAGTAGTGCCCGCGCGCGCTGCTCGGCGGCGGCGGCGGCGGCGGCGGCTGGCAGCTCGTCGTCACTCGAGCTGGGGGCGGCGGCTAGGAGCGCGCAGGGCCCACAGCCGCCCGACGATTCCCCTCCTTGTTTGGGTTTCTTGCCGAGTCGGTCTTCATATCGGAGCCCGATCTGGAGACGGCTTTAGCGGCTTTCACGGTTTCGGTGAGGTTTTATCAGAATAGATATTATTCGGATCTACCTTCTAAGTATTGGACATCGCATAGAATTCTGCCGACGTCTATGAGGCTTTTAACTTTACTTACTGTTCATTGGAACCAGGTTTTTCTGCAACAGTTCTTAGCCGAGTCTTTATCGAGACCCGATGTGGCGTTGTAATTCATACGAGTGGCCAAGTCATCGTTGATGTTTGGGCCATAGTCTACGACAGATAATGAGTCGATACCCAATATGTCGAGAATATCAGGATCTAAACCTGCTTCTATTGCTAGAAGCTTGCTCAGTGGTGTCGTGGCATCCCCACGGCGGCACTGGCCGACGTACCAGCGACAGGCTCCGCGGGTGGCGCGGCAGGCCTCGGTGCGGATGAAGCGGTGGCAGGACCAGATTCTGCTGTCGCTACATTTTCGTAGTCTTCGTGCTGATGTGCATGAAGAACGAAAAGTTGATGAGCATTTGGATTGTATCAACAACATGGTTATTTGAATTGGCACCATGGGTGCAGTTAAGCTGACTGTCAGCGTGATGTAACATGGTTACAAATAAGGTACGACACCATGGGTGTCGGCAACTCATTCAATCGAGTCGCTAATGCACCATGGGTGCAGTTTGACTGGCTGTCAGCGTGATGTAACATGGTTACTAATAAGGTACGACACCATGGGTGTCGACAACTCATTCAATCGAGTCGCTAATGCATCATGGCATGGGTGCACGGAATACGGATTGTATCAACAACATGGTTGTTGAATTGGCGCCATGGGCGCAGTTTGGCTGACTGTCAGCGTGATGTAACATGGTTACAAATAAGGTACGACACCATGGGTGTCGGCAACTCATGGAGTCGCTAATGCACCATGGGTGCACGGAATACTGCGAAAATATCCGCGTGTGTATTCCTTGAGGTTGAATTCACCTCACATCAGTTAATATTAACTGGAATGACACCATAGGTGTTAAATGCACTGGGTATATTATATAATAAAAACTAACCTTGGTCTGATAACACTAATAAAGTTGATGGAGCTGTACTTGAGCTTTGAGACAAACTGCTTCTTGAACTTTACGAAGAGCTGGATGAATCCGTCAACAATCTTCTTTTTCTTGAGCGTTTTATCTTTCTTTCCAATTGTTTCAATGTATTTGCCAAATACTGAATGGTATTTTCGTTTTTTCTTTTCGTTGAAGTGCGAAGTGGTTGAGCACTAACTTGCGAATGAGGCCACGACTGCGAGAATCTAACGAGGTGGGGTCGTTGGTGGGGAGACTGGGGAGATGACGTATTTCCTTTTCCTTAAGAAAATATTTTAATTTTCTGCCGGAAACTGTGTCATTTTATCATTTCCGTGTGAATTTATTTTATTCACACGGAAATGTTAAAAAATATTTAAACTAAGTGCAAGGAAGTGGCAACACTTACGCGTTACTACATAGTGTTTGTTTATATTGTTAGGTTTTAATATAATTAGGTAGGAATACTAATCTCGAGGACGAAGCACGAGTATAATCTCAATTTAATGTAGGTACTTCTATGGACTGTAACCTATTAACAATAATATTTTGAATTAAATTAATAAAAATATTTTAACCTTAACCTTAGCAAAAACAGCCTATGCACTTTCTTTATGCAGTATTTCTATGGCACATTTCATAGTGGTAATTCTTCCACACTAAGCAATCTAATAACACTATGGATGATACTGTTGTGTCAGAGAGAATAGCTTTATAAATATTTAGTAGTTAATTTTTTTATACAAAATTAATTACACTGCTCTATATAACTTACTATAATTAATATTACCTACACTCAGGAATCCATACTTCATACTCAAATATTAAGATGATTGAGTTTCTTTCTCATTACATTAATTTTTTTTAATAAACTAATACAAAACTAACTAAAAAAATAAAATGACATTACTGCTCTACATCACCAGCTTAAACATTAAAAAAATGCATTCTAAAAGATAAACTATTTTTTCAGTGGATTCACTAGGTAACTATTTTTTAGAATGCAACCAATAGATTGATGCAATGTTAACCAGCGTTCCAATTGATATAAAACATCCTTGCAATTGATAAACATGGACTATCTTTGGTAAAATTCAGTGTAAATATGAAAAAGGTAAGTAGGTACAAGCATTCATAGTCACGTTATGTGAGAACTGCCGCGCAATACCTACAACATTATTTAGCAGCGTCAGCAATGACCCATCATTACTGGTGGCACTTTATCTACGGATCGAGAGTAATTGGCGCTGATTGAGATAGGTACATTATTAATTGAGAAACAAACCGTTGACGAATGCCACCGTTCAAATCGCATATTGACCGAAAAGGGAGCCTTGTCGATAGGAGAAAGATACACAAAAGATGCTTAATATCCTGGAGTACATCACGAAAGTCTTAGAATCGGCCAAGTGTAATATCTAGTAGGAATTACAATCTAACAACAGAAACGAGAAGATCGACAGTTTGCGATGATAAAAGACCCAGTAATTTGCATCAGCACAAAGTCATAATAGAAAATGCTTACCTTAAACAATTTCACACTCAACATACACTTATTTTTACAACGATAACCGAATCTTTTACCAATAAAATACGAAAATATCAACAAAGTTGAAGAAATCAGAATTTATTGACAGACACCCGCCCGCGCGCCATAGACAACCAATATAGCACAGATTAGTAAGAGTATGTCTAAAGACAATAGACAATTTATTTTTCTTAAATGTCTACCTGTCAAATGTTTGCTTAATCAATGGCCAGTACAGTGGCCACCCAGCAGCACACCCTACAAGTGATCGATAACTTGAGTCTGTAGCCGCCCTAAGATTAGACGTCATTTCCGGTTGTCATAATCTTACTTCAATCTTTACATTAATGAACTCATCGTTGGCCTCAGCAGTATGCGTGTCGGATGCTGGATAGATGATGTGTGTATCAATAACATAAGCTATGCTGATGACATGGTACTGCTGGCGCCAACGATGGGGGCACTCAGAAAAATGATCGGTGTGTGTGAAGCGTACGTCAAAAATCATGGGCTAATATACAATGTAAAAAAGAGCGAGTACATGGTATTTAAGGCCGCTAGTAAATGTCCAAGCGAAGTACCGGACCTCTTATTAAATGGGGAAAAGCTCAACAGGGTTTATAAGTTTAAATATCTCGGACATTACATTACAGACGACCTTAAGGATCATGTCGATATTGAAAGGGAGCGTAGGTCGCTGGCGGTGAGGTGCAACATGTTGGCCCGTAGGTTCGCTCGCTGTTCTTACCAAGTAAAGATAACGTTATTTAAAGCGTATTGTCAGAGCTTATACACGAGTAGCCTATGGACCAGCTACACGCAGAAATCCCTTAGCGTCCTACGAGTCCAATATAACAACGGGTTCAGGGCGCTGTTAGGCTTGCCTCGTTTCTGTAGTGCGTCTGAAATGTTTGCTCAGTCGCATACAGATGGCTTCTTTGCCGTGTTACGCAAGAAAACAGCTTCACTGCTGGAACGAATACGGGCGAGCCCAAACAGCATCCTGAAGACAGTTGCGGAAAGGCATGATTCTCCGATGATGAAGCACTTCCTTCAGCTGCTGATCAAGCAGAAGATATAGTGTCTTGATGTGTGCTCAGGGGCTGAAGGAAGTGTTACACTTTTTGTGATGGAAAGATTGATTGTGCATAAATTAGTTTACTTAATATTTTTTATACTGTACTAATATAGTTTTTAAGAATTACTAACAAAACTGGATCAATGTTATCTATCTTGAATAAAATAAATTAAATTAAATTAAATTAAATAATGTCTCACTTCATTCGTTCATCCGGTCACTGACTCATTCATATATATGTCATTGTCATTGTTTTATTTACTTACGTCAACCAACCAACGAAAGAAAGGTCTACTACATACCTAATCTTTTTTTTGGCAATCATTTTCTTCACAGATTCGTCAAGTAAATAGAACTGATAAATACTACAAGATTAATAAATGAAGTGTTGTGCTTATCAGCGCAGTTATTACGTGAATACACAAAAAGGTTACTCTACAGTAATCTCTCGTTGTGTGACATACGAAGTGAAAAATGAGTGAACCAGCAAAAGCATTTGAAGTAAACTCTGACCCCAGCTTATCGAACGCTGGTGCTCCGCGTGATTTAGGAAATGCGCCATCGTTTAGGAATCCAGTGCCTTCTACATCCATGGCAAGCACAATAGGCCCGCCCGCTTTGCCTCCTCGTCCGGATATGGGAATGCAGCAGAGTTATGGAATGAATCAGGGGTACTCTTACGGAGGTATGGGTGGGTATGGTATGGGGACAATGGGGGGCTACGGAGGATATGGCATGGGGGGAATGGGCAGCTACGGAGGGTATGGAGGTGGATACGGCATGGGTGGAATGGGCATGTCTCCTTATGGTGGTTACAGCAGTTTTCGACCAATGTATGGTGATATGGAAAGCAGGTAATTTTTTGACTGACTTTCTTGTTTCTGAATAGTAAAATACATCTCATATTTAGTACATTTCACTTAGTTTTGAGCTCCTTGGTCTTCATTTAAGGATCATGCCATACATTACTGTAAATTCTACAGAGTTGTGCCTAAAGTTAATACCTAAATTAAAAAATATATGCAAATGTTCTATTGTCTAGCTAATTCAACATTCTAAGTAGCTAAATAAATACATTCTAAATTGGTAATAGCTATTTTAATAAATTGTTTCTATTTAAATTAAATGTTGATTGCCATTCATATACTTTAACAAAAGCTTAATGAACTAACTCTTAAATGTCCTCCTATCAATTAATAATCTGTCTTAGTGCTAAATTATGAGTAAAACATCAACTATCATCAAATGACAGGTCCCCCACAATAGCAAACCTCTTATGATTTATAACACTTTTTAATCAACGGCTTTTTCAGATTTATCCAAATGGCAGAAGAAAATTCACGGCCAGCGTTTGACTCAATACAAAGCTTTGTGAATGCTGTAGGCAGTGTTGCCATGATGTTGGAAAACACATTCTTTGCCCTAACCAGCTCTTTCAGAGCTATTCTAGGTGTGTACTCTTCTACTTTACATTTTGTCCTTCCCTTTGTTTATGTCTAGTGTCTGAATAATTTATAAAAGACAGGGTCATTGTTTTGTCTTTGTGTTACAAAAGATTAAACCAACAAGTGAGTATCGATTTACCTACATAGTAGTAGGTAATTAGTAAATTCTGGGAATCTATATTGTTTATTTTTGTCATGTCAATGCCTGATTAAGCTTGTTTATTTCTTCTGTGCATCATACCTATTTTTTTTACAAACATTGGTCATGATTGATTGCACAAAATGAGACTTTGATCATTATAAACTCTTTAACCGCTTTTTAACTCTACTTAAGCTTAATTTAAGGCTAACTTCTGGAAAGCCATTTCAATTGTTCTGTTTCTTTACCAATAAGATGTATTTAATGTTGCAGGTGTAGCAGAAAACTTTGGCAGGCTCAGGTCACTCTTCGCACAGTTCTGGTCCACATTTGCTGTGGTGCGGAGTCTCAACTGGATGGTCAGGAAGCTGATGGTGCTCATGGGCATCAGGACTGAATGTGAATTCAAGGTATTTTTATAACCCAAAAATAAATACTGCTTTGAAATAGGCAACAAAACAAATTACAGTGTATATAATAATATGATATTTTACATGGGCTATAATTTAAAAATTAAATCAATCCTGATAATATTAGTGGAGAAAAAATATCTTTACTATCTGAATCTTACTGCTTTGTTTAAAACCCCTGTGCTGCGCAAGTTATAGCAATAATGATAACATTATCAATGACGAGCATATCACATGCCGTGTATCACAAACTCAAATTATCTAACATCTAAAATCAGCTAGAAAACATAGTTATCTTCAATTTTGCCTGGGTCTTATCTTGTATTTTATTTACATATGAATAAGATATGTTTTGTGCGTATGATGTTTATGTTGCATATTATTATGTGTTTATTTAGCTTTTGTCTGCGACTTGTACCAATGCCTTCTATATCAGAATTACGTTAAAAACTATTTGGTAGGACTAGCGGGTAAAAGCTACAAACACTTATTCTCCCGCGCGTTTTGAGTTGCATCCTCCCGTCCCATTGCATCGTGATGTTTTATAGCC
Organism: Pyrausta aurata; assembly: GCA_963584085.1. Taxonomy (NCBI): domain Eukaryota; kingdom Metazoa; phylum Arthropoda; class Insecta; order Lepidoptera; family Crambidae; genus Pyrausta; species Pyrausta aurata. The sequence goes on along the minus strand of CAUZXH010000499.1, from coordinate 20,241 downwards.
AAAAACTTTCCCCGATAAATAAGCTATCAAACAAACTCTTCAGCTTTATAATTATAGTATTGAATTAAAAAAGCTGATAGAATATTAAGGCCCACCTGCGCATTGCTGGATTTCTTTTTTCTTACGGTTTAATTAAACATCATACAACGTCAAAAAACCTACAGAGACAACAATGATGATTTAATCCAGAAGTAATCAAATGCTGAAATGCGCTAGTCAGCCTTATCCGAATACAGTTGTCAACCATACAATGCCTCTAATAATAATCAATCTACTTTTATAGTAGTATTAAACACTCGCTTCCTCTGCGACCATAAATCATTTACGCCCTAGGGAGTGAACACGCGCATGCGCTTATCGATAACTGTGTACAGTGTACTGTCTATGCCTTTGGTATAGTCTAGAGACAAGAGCAAACCCATATCATACAAAAAAAATAGAGGACGCGAGTTTTTAGTATTACTATAGTTAAACAAGTGCCGCCGAACACCTGCGCCACATTTGTGTTGCGACATTTAACGATCCAATACATTTCAGGAATGTTTCTATTATTCGTGATTGTTTGTCAAATACGTACATATATTAATTAATGCCTAACGTTTCTTTCTTCAGGCGTGGGCCGAGGCCATGGCAGCCACTCAAGCGGGCACAGCCACCGCTGAGCAGCGAGCAAAGGGCTCGAGCTGGCCGATACTCATGTTCTTCGGGGTGGTCGTGGCTGCACCGTATATTGTGCTGAAGATGCTCAACGGACTGTCTTCTAGCATTAATGAGAGATGTGAGTTTTAATTATATGATTTGATCTTTACAAGAACAGTGATGAAACAAATCCCTTATTTATTTGTTTTTAAAATGTATACTTAAACCAAATATCAATATCCTCAGAGATGTTTTAAGGTTTTTTTCTTTTTAACATAGGATGTAGTTTTAGGTAATTTAATAGAGTAAAAAAATAAAAAAATAATGTTTTAAACTAAGAGACTGTCCTCGCCACACTTTGTGACCGCTAAAACACATTCTTAAGTAACCACTGCGACCACTAAGATATGTTCAAAAACGTTTTATAGCTAATTCAAACTAAGTATTCAATAAGTAATCATCACCAATATTTTATTCCAGTAAACGACCCAACTACCTGGCAGAACCCTCTCCTTGCGGTGGCCCAACACGATTTCGCTGCCACCTCACCGCAAGAACTCAGTTTCTCAGCCAACCAAGTGTTAACCCTTGCGCCCCAACATCTGCAGACCCAACTATGGAACACTGGCTGGCTCATGGCAACAACTGACAGACAGCACGCCGGTCTTGTACCGGTTAACTACATAAAAGTCGTGAAGCCAACAAACCAGGTTGAAGGGACGCATAGCAATGAGACAGTTAGTCAGAAACCAGTGGAACCAAGTATAGCGGAGTTGGATAAATTGTACGGACAGGAATTATAAGTTGTACGTGATATGGATTTTGTCACAAATGTTACTTGACACTGGGTGAGCGTGCAAAGATTATAACACACAATGCTCTTATAAAATACTGGACATTTGATTATTTATTCTGCATCTAGAAAAATAGATTGTGATTATTTGAAAACTTATTGAAAATAGCTGTCAAAAATCGCCTTTCGTGTTCACCCTATTAATAAAATGTGGAAACTGTTTAATAGATATTATTAACGTTCCGGGACAGTGAACGCCTACAGGCGTGAAAACAATAAAACATCTATTGTCTGGAATAGTGTCCCGGAACGTGCTAAATCACGGCATATGCAATAAATAAGTATGACTCAATTTAAAAATATTAATAGGAAAAAAGTATGTTATTCTATCTCGAAATAAATGGTGATGGAAAATAACGTTATTGTAAATACTTAGACTAGCAAAATATACCATTAGCGAGTATGGAACGCGATTTGACCCTTCGATCGTGACACCAAAATTTTCAAAATCGTTATAGTTTCATTATGTCATCGTAAAGATGGCGAGGCAAAAACTATCCTTATAAAAATCGCAATTATTCAACAACGAAACCATATTTTATCATTCTGATAAAGACAGCATACTAATTATTAATATCACAAACAAATTATATTTCAGATGTTGATAAAATAATGTAGAACCTGCAAATATCTTAAAAATACTACTCCCTGACAGTACTCGTCTGTGGTTTTAAAGTAAATAATAATATAGCATAATAAATAGTAAAAAAATGTAATGATATAAACACACTAAAACTATTGCCTATTGTAAATTATGATTTCTCATCTCTTTTATGGCACAAGAGGTGTGTCATCTTGGCTTGTCATATTTATAGTCAACTATTGTGATTGTTAAGCTTAGGACGTCCACCGACAAGATGGACAGACGACCTTGTAAAGATCGCAGTATCACACTGGATGCAGACCGCTTGTGATCGGTCGATGTGGAAAACTGTGGGGAAGGCCTATGTTCAGCAGTGGACGTCCGTTGGCTGATAATGATGATCCTGACCTACCTCATGGAATCAGCTGTTACTTTTTAGCTCAAAACAGACCAATGGCATGTCAGAAGCACAGCCGGCCTGCGTTAATAGATAGTTCATAGAACCTATTGAATTATTACTAAACACTTTAGGCAGTTGGTTCTGCCCCTGATCTCTCTCTGGTTAAATCTTCGAACTATGAGATATTGAAGGAACAGAGAGTGCCCTTGTGTATTGTGGCACATTTGAGCACACATTATGTCCCGCACTGATGTCTTAAATCAGTCAGAAGACGTATTTTTAACTGACTTCAAGAAAAGAAGCTTCGGTGAAACCGACTTCAAAAGAATTTGTTTTTTCTTAATAGAAGAGTGGAGATGTTTTAAAGGCGGTTGAATTTTTATGGGGGACTGTTTCTGACCTGCGTTTGGTTTGATCAGCTCCTTCATTTAAAAAACTTAATCAACACAAAAATTAAAAAGAGTCGGCATTGGCCTGTAATAAATTAATTTAGTCTCAGTAACTTGTTCTATTGTAAAAGCTTGGGCTAGGTGCCTTTAGTTAAAGCTAGGAGCAGTGTTGTGTTAGCGCTAAGAATTTTACTCTAAAAATGATATTCGTTTAGCAACTATGAATACTTGGGAATAGGGAATGCTTTAAGCCCGCTATGCATTTCTTCTTTTTTTAAATGACCTCTAATATAATTTTTTTCTTTATTATCATATCAATAAACCAATCATTTTACTTGGATAAGGTTTATCGCTTAACAACAGGTTATATTCGTTTCTTTGTTATTTTGATAATTTTAAAAATGCTGCACGGTTGGTAATAAAGTTTTCTGCCTACTGTACTGTCTGTAGCATACCATGATAGTGCTGGGAACGTGTCGGGCAAATAAATATTCTTTGTATTGGAAACTATGTCACTAAGTAGAGTTTTATAAAATTGTTTTGCTTTAAATTTCCGCTAAGCGACTCCGGCGCAGGCAATCAACAACACGAACCGTCACCGCGTTGAGTATTATTTCAGGCGAATGCAGGATGCATGCGGGCGGGTGGTGGGCGCCGGCGTCGCTTAGCGGAAATTAAAGCAAAATATTTTTATAAAAATTCTACTTAATAATGGATTTCCGCAAAGTAACGCCTGATTCTATTAATTAACAATGTCACTGTTCCGTCACCGACCAACACCGTCGCGTGCCATGCACGGACCGTGTCAACATAACGGTGAGACAGATCACAGAACGCTGCAGATCCGTTCAGTGGGCAAAGCAGAGCGTATCGTGTTGCTTTTCGTGTCTGATGCGCTGCCAGCACGGTCATGGTATGGTACAGTGTAGTAAGCCTACAGCTAACCAAGATAAAAAAAAGAAAATTTCACTAATGATAGTTAAAATTATACTACGGAGTCTGATGTAAGACGTGCCCTTATATTTTGGCCCAGTAAATAAAACGATTGGTTCTTCGAATTAAGAAACAGGGCTATAACAATCGCGTAACATTTTATAGAATTATAAAACACGATTTATCGTTTTTATTTTGATGGCATTGTCAAATTAATAATTCAAACTTAATGTAATAATAATTACTATGAATTGGTTAATTTAATAATTATTCAGTAATGTTGGCCATCTTGAACTAGAAAGTCACTCCTTTTTGTTATTTTTATATTTTGAGCTCTCTTAGAATGGAATTATTAAATTTGTAAATTGTGATTTGATTATTATATTGTTTTCATTGTATTATTTGTATATTGTTTTAAATACATAGTTATGTTAAGTGGGATGGACTGAATTGTTTACATAATAAACTATGTAAAAACAAATAAAAAGTTGTATCATTAGAAATAGATTGCCCTGCCTATGCTAAGGTTTGAACTGAAGATTGGTAATAAAGTTTTTCTTGAGATTTTATATCAAAAGTGGAAAATTATCATTTTACCTCAAGTTAAAGCAAACCTGTTTTTGAATTGCTTTGTTTATTGACCACCTCTTACGAGGTTAGACCTTTTCCCAGCAGTTAAGATATTTACAAGCTACAAGTTGAAGCACATCTATCCACCTGTATCAACTATCACGTTGTAGCAAACGGGATCGGGCGAGGCGAACTCTTTATCGTGCTTCCGAATGGGTGATAACAATACGGTGCTGTTTATTGTAACGGGTAGATAGATATGCTTATTTTGCTTGCTATCTTAACTTTACTTTTATTGACCAGCTTAGTATGAGGTCAGCGTTAAAGTTAGAACAGTTCAAATGCAGGCCAACTATAAGGCTAATAGCATTATCAGAGCTGCTAAATTATAAGTACCCACTCTTATATCTTTGACGACGCGTTTGGTGTATTGGTTAGCGCTCCTTCCTGACTATTAGGCCGGCTGTCGCAGGTTCGAATCCTGCAAGGGGCAAATGTTTGTGTGATGAGCACGAACATTTGTACCTAAGTCATGGATAACATAGACTTATGTATTTAACCCTTTGAACGCCAGACATAAAAACATGGAATATGCCACCCACGCCGGGCCCTATTTTCGATAGTGCAATAGACCAAAGGACCAGTGTTGTTCAACTCCTATCGATAAACTGTAACAAAAATAATTAAATGCAATGTAAAACGTGATAAAATAAAGTAAATAACACAACAGATTTAAATACTTTTATTTCGAAAAAAGAAACACTATACTACAAACACATTTTTATTTAAAAATCCTTAAATAAAAAAATATTGAACATATCAGTCAAGCAGTGGATTCCCTGCCCTAGCGACGGAATAATACGTCAATGGCGTGTGTGGAGGGGTATTTTTTTAATAATTTAGTGTGAAGTAAGTAAAGTAAGTTATATATTTATCGAAAAAACTAAAAAGAGAAGTAATGTTCAAAATCCTCAGTGGCGAGTAAGTAAATTAGATGGCAATGTTGGTATACTTAAATCATACATAAGGATAAGTTAAAATAATTGATAATTTTTATTTGAGGCTTTTTTTGGAATTGGAATATTTAGTTGACAATGTTGGAATGGTTAAAAGGACGAATTCGTTTATTAGATGCTATATAATTTTCCCGTGGTTTAGTATAACATTAGAGGTTTGATCATGTAGCAAAAAAATTATCCTGTAGCTTAACTTATTATTTCTCACACGGTCATATACTTATTTTGTATGGCGGTGTTCAAATCGCTGCATCACGCGATGCAGCGATTTAGTAAGCTTTGACAAAAAAAGATTCGCCCTTGTTTCCTCTAGAACAAGTAATCTTTTCAGTACTATTCTATTAAGTTTAATTGCCATTGACTCGAAAAGAAGAAGAAGAAGTATACTATTCTACAGTTTTTATTGGCAACTTTGACCCGCACGCATCGAGCGCGGTAGCCGCGTCGGTGTAAATGGTCGCGCGACCAAGCAAATCGCGCACATATCGCGTGCCGTAGTCGCGGCGGCAGTCGCGCCGGTTTGCACAGAGCTTTATATTGTACCACTAGTTCCGAACCCAGTAGAACAAGTTCAGTTATATGAAAGCTCAATATTATCTCACACTAAAATAAGAAAAAAAAAGAAACGAATGGACATCACTATTCGACGGATAAATCCGTCTCTGGCGTCGTGGTGGGTAGTAAATTATGTCATTTTTTAGTAATGTAAAAAACCTTTTTGTATTAACTGAAAACTTATTAAATTCAATTGTTGTACTCAATACATTTAATAAATAGGAAATAAACTAAATGTCTACATGTTTATTTAAAGAAAATTGTGTATGGTTCAATGTTTAATTATCCGTTTAATTTGAGGACTGAAATATACGTCAAAGGCGTCAAAATATCGTCTTGCGTTTGCGGATATATCCGTCAACGGCGTTCAAAGGGTTAACAAAGACTTATATGTGTTGGTATTTAAGTATTTATGGGAGACGCCCCCGTCATAATCGTTGTCTGGTACTTCGTAACACAAGGAAGAAAATTCCTTACCACGAAACCAGACAAATGGTGAGTATGTCTGGCGCATATTTATTTGTTTATATCATTAGCACTTTAAATTCATATTCAGAATTCTAACAGCATTGAAACCTTAAGAGCGTACAAGGCGATTATGACCCGAAAGCGTGATTTCCAAGCTTAAGAACTCTGCAAAAACGAATCCTACGAAACTTCAAATTGATAATTATTGTAGGCAATCCTTATAGGTAAGAATTGTGTTAAAAACATTCCCAAGTTATTTGATTATACGTGAATTATAACAACTAAATGAACAGCTGTTTCTCAAATTTATGTTACGGGGCTTACTTTGGAGCCTCGTGTGTTCAAAAACACATGCATGTTTTACATAGAATTTAACTTTTGTTATTAAACAGATCCTCAACTAAAGATTGTCTTGAGAGCTTTTGAAGATTTCTTTCCCAAATGAAAGATACGAGTCCCTAAAGAAAGTGAAACTTACAAAAAAAGGCGGATTTAGTTTCACGTTTATTTCAGATAATCAGTCCTTTTTTCTTCGAAATAAAGGCATACAGTATAGAAGCATATCTTTTTCTACGTAAATCGAAACAAAAACTAGCTAAAATCCTTTTTTTTCATTCTTAGTATTTAGTTTCAAAACTGCAATAAAACCGTCCTCGTAAACAGTTTCAAATCAGTCCGCCGCAAGGCTTTACAAGGTGTGGACGTATCGCTCGAGTTACCGCGCAAAACTTCGCATGATCATTGGCGCCGAGTGAATTTATAGTGCGACTAAACAATTTTGGTAAATATAATATTTTGTAAATTATAATTATTTAATTATTAAAAAAATCTTGAATTACAATAATGTTGTTACAGTTATTCAAATATGGGAAACAAATGTAAAAAATATAATCTGGCTACCTCCAAGTCTCGAAAGAGAGCATTACACGATAATATTCTAAGGCCAGGGCTAAACGGTTGGTTAAATAGTTTAAATTATAATTCATATTTTATATGTGAAGCTAACTCAGGAAAACTCGGAACTCATGGTTATGTTAGGTATATTTCTTTTACGCTAATATCCAGAACATGTAGTTCTCATCGAATTTTTCGAAATTCTTTATTACAGGGATTTCCTAGAATTTGGAACAAAGTAATACAAGCATCATAACCTTGTACGTACCGGTGTTTCATATATCCTACTACTATTATAAAGGCGAAAGTTTGTAAGTATGGATGTATAGATGTATGGATGTATGGATGTATGGATGTATGGATGTTTGTTACTCTTTCACGTAAAAACTACTGAATGGATTTGAATGAAACTTTACCACAATATAGCTTATACATCAGAATAACATATAGGCTACAATTTTTGAGGTTTCTAATGTGAGGTCGTAAAAAAAAACACATTTTTTGCGCTACTAGACGGGACGAACCTGAAGTCCACGCGAACGAAGTCGCGGGCAAAAGCTAGTTTGTTTATATTTATGAAATAAATAATTTAGTATTTTTGTATGTATTTGTAAAGTCTTATTATATTTTTTCTTAACTTTAGAACATTGAACTTAACCTTTGAACGTGGATTTTGGATTCCCTTTCGTCTTTTTAATTACCAAGCATCTATCATATAGACGAATAATTTTTGATTTATTTTAAACACCGTCAGTTAATTACAAGTGTGCGGGTGTGTAAGATTCTCTTTGTTGATGATTTGCTCGCTTCTGATTGGTTATTTGATATCACGGGCGTAGTTTACAGAAGTTTTCAAATCTAAACGTGGCAACGTGGCATATTTTTTTTTGTCTTACTCGTATAGTTTCCAGACGACCCTCACTCATGTTGCGCAGTTTTAGTGGGTACATGGTTGATGTTTTCAAGCAATACTTTTACCCGAATTTATAAACAACAACCAATTACTTCACTATGAACCTGAAATGTTCTGACTTTTGACGGTACTAATTTCATACACTATTTTGATTAGGAATGTTTTTTTTTTTAAACATTACGCAACAGTAATTTATTTTGCTTGAGATTATACATATATTCACCAACTTGGTTAACTATTATTTAAAAATTGCTTATTTTGTCGCTAATAAATTCCAAATTTGCTTTTAATTATGATCATAGTGTTATATTGTGGTTTATGATTATTTTTACTTTATTTGTCATTTTGTAATGATTATAAATTAATCACCTAATTAATTTCCCAAAAAAATAACTTTGTACCTAAAAAAGCAAAGCATATACAAAGTTTGAAATAAATGGAATAATTTGTTCATTTTTTTTTCATTGTAACATATAAAGGCTATAATTAAGTTATTTTTACCACTTCCTTCAAAATTATGCTTTCAAATAACATCCTTTGTCTACTTACTAACTAGTTTATGGTTATCTTTAAGCTTTGCATAGTAAATATTGACGTTAATAGTACCAAAAATATGGATAAAACCGTTTAAGATCATATCACAAAAAATATAGATAATGCTAGTTACTTTGAAAATACAAAAGTTAATGATGAATTTACTCATGAGATGTGCACTAAAGATATTGATGACAGTGAAATAATGATGATGTAGAAGCTCATCTTGTTATTAAGAACTAAACAGTCTAATATGCATTATAATATTTGATACATTGTGATTTTTAGGTCATTGAAAAAGAGGTATCGCCCGCGGCTTATAATTGAATCGAAGAATCATTGATTTTGATTATTTTCTAGATCAAATTAAAACAATAAACAACCACTGAAAAACTACAGGATGGACTATTGACAATTTAAATGTCATTAAAGAGTAGAAGGTCAGTTTGAGGTCGATATTTACCATGAAATGCAATATGTGCAATATGGAGTTTCATCTGTTCTCCACTAAAACTAATTTAAATAAATTATTGGCATCCATGAAGCTACCTCTAGTCACTCAACAGTGCTTCGAAAAACGTCACTGCCAAATAGCAACATGGTGGAAATCAACTGCGGACGTGACCTTTTCTTCCAATTTTCTTGATATAATTACCTCATAAATGTAGTAGTAATATTATATTAAATGATACCATTATTATACTGACATAGTATCATTCCATGATTTCAGATAATTTGGTTAACTATTCCTGGTTGAATTCCAGGTTGAAGGCCGAGCGAAGTGTCGCTCGAGTAAGACGTGTTAAATATTGCTCCGTGATTTTTTATTCTAAAACCTAGTAAAACATTAGCGTTTGGTGAATAATTTATGTTATAAATATAGTGAAAGAACAGACCCAGTGAACAGTGAAAACAGTTTTGTGATACGCGCCGGATATCAAAAAATATAAGCAAAAACATTTTAAAACCCACAATTTAACGGACCCTGTCCCGGACCTACGACAACCCGCGCAGTGTTCGCTGCTGTGAGTCATCACCTACCGCACCGGCCGCGGCCAAGACGACAACCACTCGCACCGCCATCCAGTTTTGGTGCATTATTAGTCGGGCTATCCCACTTAAACGCTGCGCTATTTTTTGGTATTTTTTGGTATTTTATTGTTATTTATTATTGACTTAAATTTCTTGAAAATGGCACCGACAAAGAAATGTGGTAAATGCCAGAAACAAATTAAAGAAAAACATTTTCTCAGATGTTCACAATGTAAAAAACCATATGATTTGGTATGCGTAAATAAAGAAAAACTTTTCTATCTTATGGACAAGAAGCGCAGGGAAGCTTGGATGTGTGAAAGTTGTACCATAAGCAACAAAATGGTTTCTAGGAAAAGCAGTACTCCTAATCAAAAGCGTGAAACACTGTTGATCCAGAGAGCGATGGTCAATACCAAAGGCACAGAAGCAGCATCTACTTCACAAAAAGAATATCCTAGTTTTGAAACGAGCAACTCAGCGACTGATAATATCACAGTTAGGAAATATAATATCCCAGTGCAAAACTTATCTGATTCACTGACTGACGAAGGTGAAACCGACTGTTCCATTCTACGCAGTGATACCCTCAATAGGAGTTGTCCAGAGTTAGTACGGAATAATAGTCATGAAATAGAGGAATTAAAAAATGAAATGCAACATCTTCGAGAAAATCTTGATAGCGCCAACAATGAAATAGAAAATCTTTTACTGGAAAACAGTAGTCTTAAAGAACAGGTGTCTGAATATACACTTCAAATTAGGCAATTGCAATCTATATGCAGATCTACACCTAAATCTACGCCTAAAAGTAATAAAAAATCAGGAAGCTTGAACAAAAGTCAAAAACTGCTATCAGAGAAGACTGTACAAGAAAATTTGGTGGAACATTTTGATATCAGTATATCGAAACAGGCAGTGTCATCGACAATAAAATCCAATTCCAAGACAGAAGAAACAAAGATACCACACCAGAAAAATATACATATTTTTGGCGGTAATCAATGTAGAGGAATAGGTCCAGCATTACATAGGTCTAGAGAAAATACAAAGTTCGAAAGGTACAATATAAAATCCTTTATCAAACCTAACGCTCCTTGTAATGAAGTACTAAAATTAACTGAAACTTCAATCATACTTCCTGATGATGTGATAGTTGTTAGCATTGGTGAATGTGACAGTAATCCGATTAAGGTAATAATAGAATTGTGCTCGTTCTTAAAATCAAACCACAAACAGACTGTAATTGTGTTAAGTGTAAATCGCAATACATCTTTAAATGAAAGGTATTTAAATGACACTTTGAAGGTATATTGCAAATATTTTGACAATTGTAAATTCATAGACATAGATGATGCCGAATATTCTGATAAATTTTATTTGAACAGAGTATGTAAAAAAATAAACTTTATTATTGACAGTATGTATTATGACAAGAGATATTTGGGCTACAACATTAAATATAAGTCAAATAATCGTAACTTCCCGATCACAAAGACGAAAAGGTCAAATAATCGGCACTTCCCGCATCAGCCGCATACAACATTCTCTAAACAAAAATTAATAACAGATTACTTCCCGAAAGTCAAAATACCAAAGCGTGAAGTAGTCCACCAACAACCGGCAGAAAATAGTCTTTTTCGTAACAACTAGTGCATTTTCAATTTTTCATCAAAATATAGCTGGGCTGCTATCCAAAAAAGAACTTGTAGAGTTGACTTTGGAAGAACTCTCGCTAAAGAATAAACTGTTCAAAGTTCTTTGTTTTAGTGAGACTTTTGTTAAATCTGGTAGTGAGGGAAATATCAATATTTCAGGGTACCACTTAGCAGCATCATACTCTAGATCTCACCAAAAAAGAGGTGGTGTCTGCATACTAACTACAAACGATATCCAAACAAGAGAACTAGCATGGCTAAAGGAGCTTTGTATTGATTTTGATTTTGAATGTTGCGGAATAGAAATTACACAAATGAAATGCATTGTAGTTTGCATTTACAGAACACCGACGTCAGACATTACAACATTCTTTCGAAAGCTTGAACAGCTCCTGGACAATCTAAAACACAAAATAAAATATTAAGTTGTGATTGCAGGGGACTTAAACATTGACATTTTAAAAGATAGTAATAATTCAAATGAGTTGAAAAGAATTACAGCAAACTATAATTTTTCATTACACATATTTTGTCCCACACGTAAAGACTCATGTTTGGATCAGATTATCAGTAACATACCAGAAGCTAAGGGCGAAACGCACAAACTAGGCTTATCAGATCATGATACAGCACAATCTGTTACTTTCGATGCAGTCACCCCAGCTAAAATTCCTGACTACTGGTATTGCAAAATAAGAGACTATAACGTTGACAATATTTCTAAGTTCCGGAGGTGTTTAAGTAGTCTATCTTGGAGTAATGTTTTTGAAGAAGAGAGCATGTCAAATGCATTTAACTTATTCTACGATGATTTCAAATTATTTTATGATTTATGCTTTCCAACTAAAACCATTAAAATTAAGCCATGTTTGAAATCAACAAACTGGCTTACGAAGGGATTAAAAAAATCAACCAAAACCAAAAGAAAGCTTCGTTTTTACTATTATAAGGAACGTACTAGGTACTCAAAAGCAAAGTACAAACAATACTCAAAAAACCTCAAGAAATGTATATACCAAGCTCAAAAACTTGCAAACAAAAAATATCTAGATAAGTGTAAAAATATTTGCAAGGCCACATGGGACTTAATTAAAAACAAGACATATAGTAATATAATGAATAAACATATTGACAAATTAGTAATTGACAAGGACGAAAAAAATAATCCCATTGACATATCAAATCATTTCAATGACTATTATATTAATTTGACTAATTCAAACTTGCATAATCAGAAATTTGACTCTGATCAGATACAATTTAAACATGCCTCTATCTTCTTAACCCCAACTGATGAACAAGAAGTTATAAAAATAATTGCCTCACTTAGAAACACCAAATCAACTGGGTACGATGAGATACAAACCAAAATATTAAAAACATGTAAAGGCGAAATTGCTTCGGTGTTGACATATCTAATAAATCTTTCATTTACTACAGGTGTATTTCCTGAACAACTTAAAATGGCCGTCATTAAGCCACTATTTAAAAAAGGTGACAGATTTGATGTGGCTAACTACCGACCAGTTTCTCTTCTCCCTATCATGTCGAAAATATTTGAAAGAATAATGCATGCCCGTCTTTCAAATTTTTTGTGCAAATTTAATATAATAAAAAACGAACAGTGTGGATTTCAAAAAGGTAAATCGACCTCTCTGGCAGCCTTTTTATTACTGAACAACATCATGGCTCATATGAATAAGCGCAAGCCCGTAACGGCGGTGTTTTTTGATATGAGCAAAGCCTTTGATTTCGTATCACATGATATTTTGCTAAAGAAATGTAACAAGTATGGAATTAGAGGTACAGCAAATAGTTGGCTGAATAGTTACCTGAGTAATAGGAAGCAATACGTAGAAATTTCAAATATGAACTCAAAAATGGAATTAAATAATTACAAATCTGACATCAAAGAAAATAAATTTGGGGTACCACAAGGAAGTATCTTAGGTCCCTTATTATTTCTGCTTTATATAAATGATCTGCCCGACAGTTTAGATACCAAATGCACTCTTTTTGCTGACGACGTATCTGTTGTCATACCATGCCATGATACTAATACATATAACAAAGATATTAATGACACTATTCGTAAAGTAATCACGTGGCTTAGTAATAATAATCTACATGTTAATTTAAAAAAAACAACATTTATTCAATTTATTAATAAAAATGCAAGCAAAGTGCACTTACAAGTAAAATTTGGAAGTCAAGATATAAAAGAATCATGTCAGACTTTATTCTTGGGAATATTACTAGACGATCGTTTCTCATGGAAAGGTCATATTGACAAAATTTGCAGTAAGATAAATTCATTTGCTTACGCACTTTGGCGCTTGACAAAAGTTTGTGACATAAAAGTAGCTATACAAGCATATCATGGGTACGTATGCTCTCTTCTCAGATACGCCATCATACTTTGGGGCAACTCGTGCCATATACAACGGGTACTTATAGCCCAAAAACAGTGTATTCGGGCAATCTGCAGCGTTAATATTTTAACATCTTGCAGACCACTTTTTAAGGAACTGAAATTGCTAACCGTCCCATGTTTGTATATATATGAGTTATGCATGTTTGTAAAAACTAACTCTTACCTATTCCAAACTAAACGAGATGTTTGTAATTTCAATATAAGACGTCCTCATAAATTAAACCTTCCTCCTGTCACGACTGTTTTATATAGTAATAGTGCATACTGTATGGCCATTAAAGTGTACAATAGACTAGACGAAAAAATGAAATCTCTGCCGTTAAACATCTTTAAAAGAAAACTGAAAAAATGGTTAATTGAAAAAGGTTTTTACTCCATAAATGAATATTTTGACACTTTTAAGTTTGAGTAGTGTGACTCACATATCTCTTGTAATGTAATACTTATTAATTTTATAATGATTTAACTACATTTGATGACATTATCTTGCAATAGACATCGTTAATGATTTTAGTCTTATGTATTGTTATTTTATTGTGTCATAATGGTTAATAATTTCATTGTGATTTCTATGACACTTCTCTCAAGATCGTGACATTGCATGGTTCAAAACTATTTATCTGTATTCAATGTTGGAATCTTATTATGAATTTAAATAATGTTATACTTGAAGCGATTTGCATGCCAGTTATGGTGAATCGTGCGAACATCCATATTGTTTTACCATCTCCTGTACCACTTTTCAAGCAAATAAATTGATTTGATTTGATTTGATTTGATTTGATTTACCGCCTCAGTCCCGTAGAACGAGAAAAGGTACGTTCTATTATAAATGAATTACTGGATCACGACATAATACGTGAAAGCAAGTCACCGTATTCATGTCCCATAATATTGGTGAAAAAGAAGAACGGAGATGACCGCCTCTGCGTGGATTATAGAGAGTTAAATGCTAACACTTTGCGTGATCACTATCCGCTACCCCTTATATCAGATCAAATAGACCAACTGGCTGACGGGCAGTACTTTACGACCCTGGACATGGCAGCTGGGTTCCACCAGATCCCCATCTCGGAAGCATCAATAGAAAAAACTGCCTTCGTCACGCCAGACGGGCTATATGAATATTTAACTATGCCTTTCGGGTTGAGCAATGCCTGTTCAGTTTATCAAAGGTGCATAAACAGGGCACTATTTCCCCTATTGGGCTCTGCAGCACAAGTGTACGTGGACGATGTGCTCTCAAAATGCGCAGATTTCTCACAAGGAATTTCACACATAGAACGCATCCTCTTGGCTCTACAGGAAGCTGGGTTTTCCATCAACGTGGATAAGTGCAGTTTCTTTAAACAGTCAATTGAGTACTTGGGTAACGTGGTTTCCAATGGTCAGGTTCGCCCAAGCCCCAAAAAGGTGGAGGCCTTAGTAAAGGCACCTCTTCCTAAAACTGCAAAACAGGTAAGACAATTCAACGGTCTGGCAGGCTATTTTAGAAAGTTTATTCCAGACTTTTCCCGTACCATGATCCCGCTGTACGAGTTGACGAAACAGGGAGCTAAATGGGAGTAGAATGACCGGCACGAAGAAGCACGCAATAAGGTAATACAATGCTTAACATCGGAGCCAGTGCTCACTTTGTTTCAGGAAGACGCTCCTATAGAATTATACACGGACGCAAGCAGTCTGGGCTTCGGTGCAGTACTGGTACAAGTGATAGACAACCGCCAACATGCTGTTGCTTTTATGAGTATGCGTACTACGGACGCTGAAAGCCGCTATCACTCTTATGAGCTTGAAACGTTGGCGGCAGTAAGAGCGATCAAGCACTTCCGACAGTACCTTTACGGACGGAAGTTTAAGGTAATAACGGATTGCAATGCTTTAAAAGCATCAAAACACAAAAAGGATTTGCTGCCAAGGATCCATCGCTGGTGGCCGTTTCTTCAAAACTACGATTTTGAGGTAGAATATCGAAAAGGAGAACGTTTACAGCATGCTGACTTTTTCAGTAGGAATCCAAACGAGCAATGTGTCAACACCATGACCAGAGACATGGATTGGCTAAAAGTGGAACAGAGGAGAGACGAAACGTTGCGGCCATTGATGGATAACCTGAGAGACAACAATTCGGTTGAAGATGGCTACATATTGGATGATGACGTTTTGAAACGCGTTGTTACTGACCCAGTCTTCGGCCAACAGGTATGTACAGTTGTGCCCAAATCTTTCCAGTGGAGTATTATTAACACGTTCCATTCGGAACTCAAACATCCAGGCTGGGAGAAAACACTTCAGAAAATCAAAGAGACCTACTGGTTCGACAAGATGAGCTCTACAGTCCGTAGATTTGTAGATAACTGTGTAGTATGCCGAACGTCCAAAGGCACTTCCGGTGCTATACAAGCCCAGCTGCACCCAATACAGAAACCAAACGCTGCTTTTCAAGTCATACACATGGACATAACAGGTAAATTAGGTACACCAAATGAACAACAGTACGTCATCGTTACTATTGACGCATTTACAAAGTATGTCATGTTTTATTATGCTACCAACAAAAGCCAACACAGCACCCTAGCAGCACTCAAACGCACAGTGCATTTATTTGGAGCTCCGGTCCAGATAATAGTTGATGGAGGTCGAGAGTTCCTGGGTGAGTTCAAAATCTATTGTGATCGTCTAGGAATTGATATACACACGATAGCACCAGGAGTTAGCCGAGCGAATGGCCAGGTAGAAAGGATGGTCGCCACTTTGAAAAATGCTTTGGTAATGATTAAAAATTACGAGACTGAGCAGTGGCATACGACACTAGAAGAACTTCAATTGGCCATGAATTGTACAGCACATCGAGTAACCGGCGTAGCTCCACTCACACTGCTTACACGACGAAGACATTGTGTTCCTCCAGAACTGTTGAGGTTAGTAAGCTTTGATGACCAAACAGTTGACATTGAAGCCCTTGATCTTTATGTACGAAATAAGATGTCTGAGGTGGCAGAACAGGATCGTTTGCGCTTCAATCAACGAAAAGCCAATATACGCCCCTTTCAAAGAGGAGATTATGTATTAATCAAAAATAACCCACGTAATCAAACATCTTTAGATTTGAAATTCAGTGAACCTTTTGAGATTTGCAGGGTACTTGAAAACGACCGCTACATGGTGAAGAGAGTGGTTGGCAGAGGACGAGTAGAAAAGTCGCCCATGACCAACTCCGCCGGGCACCACAGCCAGGTGACCAGGCAACCGTATCGGCAGAAGAGGACGAAACACCTTCAGTTCAGGACGATGCAGCCCATCAACCTGAGCCGTCCACTTCACGGATGGAAGACCCGTCTCAAGCTGGTTCTGAGCCTGTCAATGCCCTTGCTGAACTCCCTGAAGATTTCCTCCTGGTGGTGGCACAACCTTCCAGTGATGAAGAACATTAAAATGTAAGTGTCTTTACTTGCACTTCACATTGAATAACCTATTTATTTTTAGAGCCCCCACTTTTAATGGCATGGCATCAACCTTACCCAATAATCCTATAGAGCCCCTGTGTACCACGGCGAACAGGACCGCCCAGAGCACAGCATCACACCTTATAATTCTGTTATACCCTCCGAGAACCATCTACGAGACCCTCCGAGAACCATCTACGAGGCCCTCCGAGAACCTTCTACAATACTCTGATAATCATCTCCGAGACACTCCGAGGACTAATGTGTGTAGACGCTGTATGGAGGGTCGAAACACATAAAATAAGAACAACACATCTCATTTTTATAAAACTCTTTATTGATAAAACCTTTCTTACTTTGTCTGTAACAAACTATTTGTTTGTCAAACATTTATTACATAACGTAACATTAATCAACATTGAAAATCCAACTTTGAAACATAGAATCACATAGAATACGGCGCATAGCCGCATAAAAGTGAAATACTTCAGAGGAAATTCATTTCTCTCGTTACAGGACGTGAAAATGAACAACTACGCACACTGCAGATGATTCTTCCTAACACCAGGCGGGTGCAGAGCGCGCACCGCCTGTCAGAATGGCCGTATCGGCGCATCGAGAAACATTCATCACTTTTCATTATTGAAATGCTTTTAAATTACAATTAAACACTAAATTTAACCTTGTTTAGGTTAGGTTTTGCACTTTGTTTACAATTATCTATCCAAAGACAAATCCAAAGATAATAATCACTTTAGTTTTAACTTTTGGTTGATCTTCTTGTCTATGGAATAAGTAATAACGAGTAACGATAGTAGTTTAACAATTCGTTATTTTAATAAGAATGCTTTTGAAATGTTCTTAGCAATTTAAATTTGTTAATTAAATGATCTATGAAATTATTTAAATGTTATTGTGTGATGCAAGTGATAACGTTAACCAGTTATTTAGTTGAATGTTTTAAAAAGCGTTACGAGCGCCCCTAGTGGCGGAATTTGACACTTGCATCTCACAATGGCCGACGAGCTCAATTTTTATTTACTTTTGCTCGAGCCGTCGGACCGATCAGATTTCCTCTGGATCTGTACTTGGTGAGGACAATAAATATTGGTGAGAATATTCTGGTTTATTTTCCTGCATGGACAATAGCGAAGAAAATGGCGCCAGCGAGGCTGGTGCCAACGTCCTTAGAAACCCTACTGATGGCGATTTTCCGTCATATATATTTTTTGTATCTGAATTGGAAAGCGGTAAACAGGATATACCACGTACCTACCAAGTTTCAGCGGTGTGATGCTAATAGTTTCGGAATAAAGTGGCTGTGACAAACGGACGGACAGACAGACAGACAGACAGACTTGATGAAACTATAAGGGTTCCGTTTTTGCCATTCCGCTACGGAACCCTAAAAATGAAATGTAACTGTCCTGGGGTTGTAGCTGATTTGCGTGGATTATTATAATTTTGCTTGCACATCTCTTAATTCGCGACCGGATGTTACGTCATCCTAAATACGAGTTACAACCAGTCGTGTTCTAACGGCCGAGCAGTGTGGTAATGTGAAGGTGCGTCGAGTTTACAAAAAATAAAGGTAAGTAACCTCGTTGCTTGGGTTTGGTTTCCCAAAACTTTGATTTGCCTGGCTTAATTTTCTGCGCTGTCTGTAAATTTATTTGTATAATAAAATGTTGTAGTGAACAAGTATATAGTATCGTAACTAATATTTAAAACACAGTTTATTTGAGTAAAACATTTGTGAGTATTTTTGGTTTAAAGGATTTATCTTGATTTTCGTGGTTATGATTAGCGTGGTTTACGTGGTAGTTTTCACCCACGCAAATTAAATGGCTTTGAGTTTTCTACTGATTATGGTTGATAATATTTTTTATTACTTCAGTTAATTGTAAATTCGTTTAAATTAAAGTTAAAATCTCACATCCGATTGGTTTCTAGGTATTTATGTACCTACTTATGCAAAAATAGAAATAAATTATTGACAGAAAATACCATTTGCCATTAAGTTTGTAGCATTTGTAAACTGATTTTGAAACAAAAAATGTCATCAATTTATCATATTTCTACATCATTTACATTAAGAGTTAATCAATTGATTGATACAGATTGAACTGACACTTCAGATGGCGCCACTGTGCACTACTTCCTGTATTTTGACTTTGTGATTAAAAGTACGTCAATTGATTATACTGTCGTTACAGATGGCGCCACTGTTCATTATTTTGTGGGGATAAGATATTATAAATACTGGTTAAGTTAGTGGTGGGAGACAGTTCAATCTCGCTCGTCAAAGTGGACGGTTGTTTCTATCATATCGGTGCGAAAGTGAATATTGTATTTTAAACAAATAGTGATGATTTAAAGAAGAATATAAGGAGCTAAAAAGTGAGTAACCGTGTTTTTATTTCCCTGTTTAGTAAATCTCTCAATATTAAGCTTGCCGTATCAAAGTAACATAAGTGATACGCTTACATCTCAGAAGCGGGATTTTCACACCTACACTTTTTTTTTCTTTGTGTCTAATTCAAGGGAGCACGCTTGTTGCTCCTTCTTCCCCTTTAGTTTTTAAAACTAAAAACTACAATTGTCATTTATCGGATATTTTAATGGCACTTGAAGAGAGAGGACGATGTCTGGTCAAGGCTGCTCCTTGACAGCATACGTCTTTCCTTGCAAAGGATAGGGTAGTATCAGGATGGATTATACTCGGCACCTTGGGGAAATGCGTGGTCAAGGCTACTCCCTGATAGCATTAACTCCCCCTGGTTGCGGATGTAACATCTACATACTTATATACTACATCAAAAGATATTGTAGTTATGGGAAGGAGGGAGAAACTATTGCCTATTCTACTTCTATTATTCATCCCTTTTATTATTAACTTTAGTTGAGTACAGAACACAAAATTG
>CAUZXH010000498.1:0-17936 GCA_963584085.1 Pyrausta aurata | reverse complement strand
AAGGCCGCGGCCCCATCTCTACGGCACGTCGCCGGCGCTATCCACGGCGAAAAAACGTGCCGTAGCGCGGCGCCGCTCCGTAAAAATCCACGGCGAAAAACCGTAGCGCGGCGCGGCGCCGTAGGATTCTACGGTGCGGCGCCGGACTGCGATGCGCATGGTGTGGTTTGGAGCACGGTGCCTGCCGCCCATCACATTACGCGCTTACGCGCTACGGTCTTTCGCCGTGGAAATCTACGGCGTGACGGTTTTTCGCCGTGGATTTTTACGGCGCGGCGCCGCGCTATGGCACGTTTTTTCGCCGTGGATTTCTACGGCGCGGCGCTGCGCTACGGCACGAATTCGCGCCGTAGTACGGTACGGCGCCGTGCCGTAGAGATGGGGCCGCGGCCTAATAGGCATACTAATGAATTTAATAAAAATACTTACACATTTGTAGCATGTATTTATTTATACTTATTGCACAACCACAGTTTGTACAAAAGGTAACGATCATATTTATCTTAAACCCTCACGGTGTGTTTATCAATATTATTTTGTCATTCTTTTGGTTACGCGAGCGCCGACGGCTATTCGATCCCTTTTTTTTTGTTTCTAGTGCCATTCTAGCACATTACTGATAAATGACTTTCAATTGTTGCAGCATGTCCAAAATGCACGGACGGGAAGGTGTGTTCCCCCGACAGCGGGAGATGCGTCTGCCCCCCTCGTTCCCGAGGTCCTGGATGCAAGACCTGCGCCCCTGGGTACCACTCCAAGCCAAATGCCCTGGGCTGTCACGCGTGTCGGTGTGGACCTGGGGCGGTGTCAAGTAAGTTAAACTAAGATGGCTATAAGATATGTCAACGTAGCTTGCCGATAACATAGTATGTTACCTATAATATATCGGCTGCCGTCAATTTAAGTATTTATGGAAGGCGCCCCTGATATAATCGCTGTCTGGTATTCGTAACACGGTAGAAACTTCCATAGTTCGAAACCAAGACAATTGGTGTATTAGTTGGCGCTTATTATTATATCCGATCTGGGAGTAACACACAATCGGTATTTTGGCTAAGGCGTTGTTAAGTCAAGAAGTCTGAAACGACAAAGACCACTAAAGAACTTAAAACTTTTTCTACCACTACCAAGTATATACTGAAATAAAATGCACAGGTATTTGTTGAAGGCTCTTCTAGATTTAGTTTTACCTACTTATCTACGGTAACAGTACTTCTACTTAGTTTCATTCTCTCTTGTACCTTTGCATAAAACGAATATGCAATTTTTCATAGATTGATTTTATTTTCTGTATGGTAAAACTATACTCATAACTTTCTTTCTAGATCAGTGTGACGCCCAATCCGGACAGTGCAAGTGCAGAATAGGATGGGTGGGCACGGAGTGCGACCGGTGCGCGCCAGGACACTTCGGGCCAAGGTGCAGACCGTGCCTCTGCAACGTGGAGGGGACTAAGGGCTGTGAAGACGGAGTGTGCTCGTGTGATGATGAGGGACGGTGTCCGTGTAAAGTGAGTAATATTCTTCATACTAGGTCTAAAAAAAGTATTCACTAGGGTTGTTTTTTTAGCAGTCATAAATCCTTGAGTTTTAGAAATTCATAATCGTTTTCAAAGAGTCCTCTTTTGCTGAAACATTTTATATGAGCTATAGTCTGCAGTCTAGTAATAAAGTAACTATAATAAGAGTCTTGAACTGATCTGCTGTCACGACTTATACTGAGCAGGGACCTTTTTGGCACACCTTGAGGTTCTATGTTTTTTGTTCCGTCCAATTTATATTTTGTTTTTCATTTTATTTTAATATCTTTTGTTTTTGTTGTTGTCCTTGTTATTTTTATAATAGCACCTCTCGTGTGACAAATAAATAAATAATTCATTCATTCATCAATAGGTTAAACACGACAGCTTTTTTGTATCCTTCTGATTCTGTAGACCACATTTTCGTCATCTTATTGTAGTGTCTTATACTATTATTGTCTCTAACTGTCTATTACCTACTCATTTGTTTCCAGGAAAACGTAGTAGGTGACAAATGCGACCAATGTCTACAAGGAACTTTCGGTCTGTCCGCTGACAGTCCTTCTGGATGTACGGCCTGCTTCTGCTTCGGTCGAGCCACATATTGCACCCAAGCATCTCTTACCAGGGCGGCAGTCCATGCGGCTACACCTCATCACATCACCCTGCTGAAGGGAGATGAGAATGTTGCTGTAAGTTGCGAAGTGATCATATTTCATTGGTTGCAGCAAGTTTCTATACTTACTTACTCTGAAGACTATCGAACAGACGATTTTTTATGGGTAATGGTAGTAGGAGTAGATAAACTGACAAAATGTCTTTGTAGTATCAAACATTTATTATATGATACAATGTTGGTGCAACTCACTCTCAATGGTGTAAGCTTTATGTTTATCCATCATTGCCTCATTTTAAAATCTTATAGACCTTACTAAAGATTTTTGGTCGCAACTCGGATAATTGATTGCTCAAAGCCACCTTTTTGCTATCAAGGCTCTTATAACAACTTTCCAGAGACATAGACAAAGTTAAAAATTTGTCTTCCACAGATGGACATAGACAAACCGTTTACCATCCACCCGCAACACCCGGACACAACCATCTCTCTCCCCTGGCCCCCCGTTCCCGTCTACGTGACCCTGGACAAGCGGTTCCTGGGGGACCGCGTGACGTCATACGGGGGGGCGTTACGGTTTACGGTGGAGGAAGAGGGGGGCGAAGAACTGCCGTTGGAAACCATGGTGCTGTTCCCACTAGTCAAGATTGAAGGGAACGGGATCGAGCTGAATCATTATCAGGTATGTTTGACTTTTGTATTCAAATGCATTTTGATGCGTAGAAATACGTATAGTATAATTGTATAAAGCACCACAAGCTTGCCGCTTTCAATTATGACCAACGCCAATACCGTGACGCAACATTTTTAATGTAGCCATTTAATGATAGTAGCGTCCATCAATTCAACCTTTAAAAATGGATTCCTTGCATTATTCTATGACGAAATCTATTGACATTTAACGAAGATATTTTCGATTTAAATTGATGTGATCACTCAGTGATTGTGTGTACTCAGAATAATCAATAAATAATCAACTTTCTGAACCAAAAATTATTATTTTTTTAGTTTATCTTTTGTCTCCTTTCCATAGCGAGTACCAGCACTAAACGGAACCTACGCAGTGCGCCTCCACGAGTCGCTTTGGGAAGTCCGAGGCCAAGGTGCCTTAGCCACCAGACCAGCCATCATGGCCGCTCTTCAGAACGTAGAGCGAATTCTTCTGAGAGTTACCACTAGAGCACCCACTTACTACGACCATGTGCATGCTTTGTAAGTACCTAATGAGTTAACTTTATATTAACCTGAATAAACATGATCTATGTCCCTAATGCATTTTCCCAAGTCCCTTTTTTTAACGTACTTAATAGTAGTGTAGGACTTTTAATACTTCACCACACATAAAATTTATAATAAAATTCCTCAGACATATAAATTGCTTAACAACAATCAGTTTAAAAATAAATTTAAAAAACTTTTAATTGAAAAATGCTACTATAATATTACTGACTTCCTTAACGATAAAATTTTGACATAAAATAATAAATAATGTATTAATCAATGTTAATTGCCATAATATTATAATCAAATAAATATTTTTTTTTACATGCAATAATAAATAATGTAATCATAAAATTAATTTAATACTAAAATTGACATTATATATTTACATGCCGAATTTCGGTAAAACATGTTGATATCAATGAAAAGTTTTTAACATCTCTGCTACTGTGTTTGTAAAAACTATGTACTGTACACATGTTTAAGTAAATAAATATATCTTATCTTATCTTATCTTATCACTTCCACATAAAACTTTCCCACCATTGCAATTCCCATCTAGCCAGGATTTACAGTTAGGGCGTAGCAAAAATTGTAATCAGCGATGGCTTAGGAGTACCAAGAAAACTGAAGTGTCTTGCACCCCGTAATGTAGGCATATAGAAAAAGTTTGAAGCTTATGTAGTGCTGGGGTGGTAAATAAAGTCCTGGATCTTCAATTAATCTTCGAATTTATTAAAATCTTTGCAAAGCCGAAAAAATTGCATCAGTACAGACGCCATCATGTAAAAACTAATGTACAATCATCCTCTCTCTTACTCACACACATAAACTCTTTCTCTACCTCCACTCGTTCCTTTACACGCTAAAATAAAAACGTTAGTACAAAGCAATGCGCAATACAAGTTTGATCAGACTTTAGCTTACATTGTATTTATTTTTCTCAGACTCCTCAACGTCTCTCTAGACACTGCCATCCCCGGTCTCAGCCGTTCAGAGCCGGCGCTTGGAGTAGAACTCTGTGCTTGTTCCGAGGAGTACTCCGCACCTTCTTGCCAAGAACCGGCCATCGGCTTCTGGATGCCGAAGCAGAGAGTGAAGATCACTAACGTAGCTGGGACCATCGTCATCAACTTGGAGGGGGATGCGCAGCCTTGTAATTGCAATGGGAGGGCTGTGGCGTGTGACCCGAAAACTGGAGCGTGCTTGGTGAGTAGTTACATCAATCTTGACTTCTGTTCTGTATAGCGTTCTACTTACAACCTTAGGTGTTAGCTACGAACTCAAGTACTTAACATGAAAGAGCTAGATGATATCTGATATTAGATTATTACTACGATCACGATAAGAATATTTATTTAGGTGACGCTGCTACCTGCAAAACTAATCGTTGACTATAATAGGTACTTTCCGTATTTGTCTTCTCATTTCAAAATTAACTGGCTAACTCAATACAAACAAAAGTTATTATGTAATGTGGAGTGCGTTCATCTTTTTTTGGTGTAGTATGAAGTCTAATATTTCGAATATTTTCTATCGTGAAGTATGTAGTCCAGATTTATCATAGGTACTTTTTATATTCTTGCAGAACTGCACTGGTGGGACTGGGGGTCCTCAGTGTGCGTCATGCGCAGAAGGGTACTTTGGTTCTCCTGAAACTGGCTGTCAGTCTTGTCCGTGCCCCTCCCGGACAAAAAACTTTGCCTCTGCCTGCGCTATGAGTGGCGGCCGACTGCAGTGCTTGTGTAAACCAGGTTAGTGGTCATCATAATTATACGCAAGCAGTCCACTGCTGAACGGACATAGCCCTGAGAATCAGTAAGTTCAAGTGGCAATGGGCAGGGCACATAGCACGAAGAACTA
This sequence comes from Pyrausta aurata, assembly GCA_963584085.1. Lineage (NCBI taxonomy): Eukaryota > Metazoa > Arthropoda > Insecta > Lepidoptera > Crambidae > Pyrausta > Pyrausta aurata. Next base: position 12,717 of record CAUZXH010000498.1, on the reverse strand, counting down.
ATGGCGTGTTGGCAGAAAAGTTCTAGATTGGAGACCCTTTGACCAAAAGCGCGGCGTAAGACGTCCACCGACAAGATGGACGACCATATAAAGATCGCAGGATCACACTGGATGCAGACCGTTTGAGATCGGTCGATGTGGAAAACCGTGGGGAAGGCCTATGTTCAGTAGTGGACGTCCTTTGGCTGATAATGAAAAGTAACTGCTAAACATGCTGTCGGTTGCTATGTCAAAAGATAAACTTCTTCTTCTTCCGTAGTTCGTGATTTTGGATTGACTCCCTTTTGGATCAAGGGTTATTTTGGTACGGGCTAAAGGCTATTTTTGATTACTTAAAAAGTAAATTTATAAAATCATGCTTTTTCCCTCAGGCTACACCGGCCCCGAGTGCGAATGGTGCGCGTCCGGCTTCTACCGCTCACCGTCTGGCGAATGCGTAGCGTGCGCGTGCGACCCGCGTGGGTCAGTCAGCGCGCACTGCGACGCGCACGGCCGCTGCCGCTGCAGGCCGCGAGCGAGCGGGGATAAGTGTCAAAGGTGCCGCGCACACAGGGAGTACATGGACGACCGGGGAGTGTGCACACGTAAGTACCGGTAGCTATGACGTGAGAACTCTCGTGTGATCCGGTAGTGTGAGCGTGCACGGCCGCTGTAACTGCAGGCCGCGCGCTAGTGTAGAAAGTACATGGATGACAGGAGAGGGGGCACATGTGAGTACTGATAACTATGACGTCACTCATGAGATCGTAGCATGAGCGCTCCGCTAGAGACCGCGCGATGCAGTGTGCTATTTGTCCCCTGTGCAGTGTTCCATACTCCAAACAATCAAAATACCAACAAACATTCAAAACACTAAACTTACTTAGACAATGACCAAAACTTTGTTACTTCTATATTTATTTGTAACTCAGTTGATCTCTTTCAGCTTGCGACAACTGCACCCAAACTCTCCTAGACTCGGTCGAAGCACTTTCGAGCGATCTTCGAGCCCGAGCCGACCCCACCGAACTGAGTCGAATTCCCAAGCCGTTCCCAGCTCTCCTAGAATTCGCCCACAACACATCCCAGTTACAAACCGCTCTACAGAAACTCACAGAAGATATCCAGAACACTAACAGTATAGAACCGGCTATAAAAGACTTTGAAGAACGAGAACACACGCTGTTTACTGAAGCGAATAGATTGAAGAGTGACGCTTCAAAAAGAGAAGAAGAATCTCACTATTTGAGTTTGGAAAGCATGAGTGGACTTGAAGAGGTCATCAAACAAAGAAGTAAACTTGGGGAGCAAGTAGCGGTTTTAGATGACTTTGCTAGAGGAGAAAAACACTTGTCAGCGCATAGAGCGCTGAAAGAAGCAAAACACCTGTTGAGGCAGATAAAGAATGTCAAATTGATCGATTTCCTTAGTGGCGCTACTGATGTGTTTGACACAGTAAGTCATAGAAATAAATAAAATTACTATTGCTAGAGTCTAAAATACCAAATAAAGTAGAATAAAACTATGATAAAACTAGTTTGTTACAAGATTTTTTAATGCAATGTTATGTTCATTTTACAGTATTTAAGCAAAAACGCAAGCAAGACTTCCATATTTCATCCAACTTTAGAGTCTTTGTCACTTATGCCAGAATTGTCACGTATTCAAGTAGGAGCGTCTGAGCTTTTTACTGTTTAAAAACATTACACATTACCCAACCAGGCAACTCTTATCATTCGTGTCAGAAATGTAACCAGATGTCTGAAAAGAGTTGAACAATCAACATTTATCTTTATCCTACCAGGCAACACTGCAGTCAACAGCCGTCCAAGAGTACGACTACCGGCTCGAAGACGTACAGCGGCGCGTGCGCAAGCTTCAAGCGGCTTTGGAAGAGTGGGAGCGGAAGGGGGAAGACATCCCTCGGCTGGGGGACGCAGTGTGGGGCGCGGGGGACGAGGTAGCTGCAGTCGGGAAAAGAGTCCGGCCTAAGTTGGCTAGCGTGAGAGATACGGCGCTGAGATGCAGACTGGTGTTAGAGGTAAGATTCATGCAAGATCTTCCAAGCTTTCTAGTGTGATTCACGGCTCCGAAAATGGTCTTGCCAGGTTGAGTCGTAGGGATGTACCAAAAGATTCACATAGTACCATGCAGCCTATGCACACGTAATACGTAAAGGTGTGTTCAGAAGCGTAGCGTGCTTTGGCGGGGCCCTGTATAAAAATTTGTTTTGGGGCCTCAGGAAGGGTAAAGATTTCTCACAAAAGAAAAAAAAACGTTTGCATAAAATTGAAAGAAATATTTATTCATTATTGTCACTTTTTCTAAAATTTTGACAAGCAATTCAAATTAAATATACACTCTCCTTGCCTTTTTTTCGGCGTTTTCATCGTATCGTATGTACATCGATTATTGTGGGATTCCCCCGTTGAAGTAAATGACTTAAACGGGGAAATCCCGCAGCCCGCGATAACTGATGTAGGGCGTTGCCAACTTTTGAACGCACGCTTTACGCGGGAAAAAAAGAAATCGCTTTTTGTGACTTTTGTCATTTCTGAAAAAAAAAATTGGGTGAAAAGCTTTTAATAATTTTTGCTTACGCACGTTGGAGGCCCCCGTGGCGCGGGGGGCCCGTATAATTGATACGGCAGATACGGCGGTAGCTACGCCCCTGGGTGTGTTAAGAAAAACCCTGTAAGATCAAACAACCAAAAGAGTAACCATGTTCTCTTTTTTAAAATAATAAAAGAACCAAAAAATTACACGCCCCTTTTACCGTTTACTGCACTAAAACGCAGACCTCAATTCAATGTTATGTACCAGTTAGTGTCCAGATGATCCCTTAGATTTTAACTACAGTACTACATTCTCCATCTCCGACAGGACATAACCTCCCTCTCAGCCAACAACCTCACGGACGAGATCGCGTCGTCCCTCCTGCTCGGGCAAACGCTCGCGATCAAGTTCCCGAGCATGCTCGCCGAGCTGACGGCGCTCACCATGGCCGCTGAAGAAAAGGAAGGCATCCTGTACAACCTGACGCCGGCGTACAGACAGAAATACTTAGAACCAGTTGAGAAACACGTCGCTGAGTTGAATGAGAAAGCGAAGCAGTATAAAATGTAAGTATTATTTAAATTACATCTGGTTGATCCTATGCTTGTCGAAGTTTAAAATCTGTAAAACATAGAATTCTAGAAATTTACTAAAATCAGAGTCTGACGTCCAAACTCCAAGCCCAAAGTCTTTCATTCAAGAAAATGATATACCCATAACTCCCCTTACTCTCTCTCTCTCTCTCTCTGTCTCTCTTTCTCTCTCTCTCTCTTTGTGTTTAAAATATGTTAGTTTGTATCCTAAATGTTAGTGGAGTTAGTCAGTCTTTCTAATTTTCTCATCCACTTCGCTGTATTAATGTGCTCTCATTTTTAACTTCTCACTACATTTTATGTAAATCATAAGTTCTCACTCAAAATAAAAAATAAGACTAAATTGCTTATTTGATTATTTTTGTTACTGAATTTTTTTTTATTAATAACGAAATGTAATACCTATTTCCTAATCACCATCCCATCTCACAGGGTATTCAGCGGCGCCCGTGCTGCAGCATCCCTAGGAGTGTCTGCAGCGCACGCGTGGGGCGGGGTAGCGGACGCCGTCAAGGACGCGAGGCAAGCCGCCGACACGGCCATGATTGCCGTCACCGCCGCCGCAACTACATTCTCGAGGGATTCTGTTCCGAAGGCAGCGTCGGCGGGGATATCGGCGTCCAATGATTTGAAGAAGAGGGCGGCTGAATTGCTGCAGAGATCGGAAGGTGAGGTTTTAATACAAGTATTGACAATTCAAAAGGGAGGAAACGAAGCTCATTGAATATTTTCGACGACAGGATATTCAAACAGGACGATCAAACTTTATCGCTTACTGATATATTGAACCTTCTTGCAAGATTTGGCATGAGAAACAACTGCTTATTGTCCTGGCATTGCAGGAGGTTTACGTTGTGACATAATCCTTCTGTTCGTTGTCTAGGCCTTGAGGTCACACCTCCGCCTGGTCGGAACTCCAATCACAACACCAATATCAATATTTTAATAAATACCAACTCAATTCAAACTGAAAAGTTTGTTGTTCAACAGAACTCCGCAGCAAGTTAGAATCCCTACACCGCGCGGCAGATGTAGTGAGCGTGTCACTCCGAGCGCTCGGATGGAACGAGCGAGCGCTAGCTGAACGACCGCGCGCTCGTGTCGCGGAGACATTGCATGAGGCTGGCGTCAGAGCTGATAGGTATGAATCCTGCTATGTCATCATACTATCATAACAAGCTAGAATATCTTCACCGCGTGGCAGACATAGTGAGCGTGTCGCTCCGTGCGCTTGGATGGAGCAAACGAGCGCTGGCCGAGCGACCGCTCGTGGTACAAAACACTGCTTCAGACTGGTCAATGCTGACAGGTAAAGACATCAATTATAATCTACTGGAATTGTTTCAGCAGATGTGGAGAGTTCTCACTCCATGTGCTAAGCCGGAGCGAGAGTTTGTTTCTTCCCACATCGATTTATTAGAACAGTCAAATTTTTACCCTCAACATTTCATTACAGAGTCTTTGGGACCACACGAGCGTTATACGATGAGGCAGCTGAAGTGAGAAGAAGAGCGAGATATAATCTGAGGAGAAAACTTACTGAGCTGCAGAGGCATGGGGATACGCAGCTCGGTGCGGCTGAGGAACATGGTGAGTTTATCATCCAATCGTGAAGTTACCATAAGTGAATTTAACGTGCTATAGCACCAGGACTGTCAGCATTAAGCATGGCATTAAGCATTAGTCATGAGTCGTATAAGTATAAAATAAGCCACTAAACGCTCCATGCCTAAACCAGTTAAATTCTATCGGGGACCTAATGTACAGTCTTCAGCACATAAAATTAAATTTTTATGTTGAAAACTAGCCCCTATTACAGCTGCATATATACCTTGTGTTGTGTGTTTACCTTGACATACAACTTCTAGTGGCTTGTTCAAAAGAAAGGATGAAGTTACCCAGTGTTTACTGAGTGATTTTGTAAATTTATTGGTATTGTGGAGTATCTGGGTAGACTTTATTGGACTGTTTAATTATCTCAAGCACTTGTTTCCAGTATCCCAAATCCGTGGCAACACGATCCGCGGCGCGGAACTGGCGGAGGCGCTCGCGACGGCCGCGGATGCTCGTGCGCGCGAGCACGTGGGTGCGAGCAGCACGCTTGACCCTGCTTTTGCCGCTCTGAGAGACAAGATCTCTAAGGCCAAGCATGCGGCACAATCCGTAAGTAGCTTTAGTTACAACAATGGTGCTTTCAGTTACAGCATCAACGCTACAAGCTAGCGCAATTTCTATGTGCACAACGTAACTTTCGGCCCCGACTCGCACGCTCAATCTTGCCTTTGCCGCACTCAAGGACAATGTTCTTGAGGCATATTTAACTGATATTCCTATTGATTTAATACAAAGTAAATGAACTGCCAGCTGTGGTGATAGTATATGTAATGCATTCTCTACTTATTTTCAATCAAATTTTTTAACCCCCATCTCTGGCGGCCAGACTAACTCCACCTCACCACCACCACCACTACCACCGCTACCAGTGGACTGTGTGTCTGACATCTCCTCTATTGAGGTTGACCAATCGGTTGTTTTCAATCTGTTATCCAAATTGGACTCAACTAAATCAGCTGGCCCTGACCACCTGCCAGCCCGTTTTCTCATCAGCTGTGCTAATAGTTTGGCGGTCCCAATTTCTCTGTTATTTAAGCGATCACTTCAGGAATCTACTGTGCCGAAGCTGTGGAAGTCTGCTTATATTACCCCGGTTCATAAAAATGGTTCAAAAATCGACGTTATGAATTACAGACCTATTTCGAAATTATGTATTATATCTAAAGTCTTTGAAAAAATTATTTATGATCAGCTTTATAATGCAATTAAAATTTCATTTAGTGAATACCAGCACGGGTTCCTGAGAGGGCGGTCAACCACGTCTAATCTTGCCTTGTTGAATGACTATATTACCGATAGTATGGATAATTATAAGCAGGTCGATGTCATCTACACCGACTATAGTAAAGCATTTGATCGGATTGACCATGCTCTCCTCATGTACAAGTTGCAGTACATCGGGATAAGGGGCGATCTTCTGCGCTGGTTTTCGTCATACATCTCAAACCGCTCGCAAGCTGTGGTAATCGACAACTACATATCGAGCTGGGTTCCTATCCCCAGTGGGGTTCCCCAGGGATCCTTGCTTGGTCCCCTGCTTTTTGTCATATTTATTAATGACATTTCTTCGTGTTTTCGCTCCTCCCATCTCCTTTGTTTTGCAGATGATATGAAGATTTATGCCTCTATTAGTTCACCGCATGATGTTGAAGCTCTACAAGCTGACCTAACGCGACTATGTGACTATTGTCATTCAAATAAGCTTGATCTTAATCCCTCAAAATGTTTTGTAGTTACATTTAGCCGTAAGCATAACACTCTTATAAACTCTTACACATTGCGTGGGCAGATACTGTTACGTAAGACCTTTGTTCGTGACCTAGGAGTGATACACGACTCAAAATTAATATTTGATAGTCACATTGAATCCATCTGCGCCAAGGCATCAAAAGCTTTGGGTTTTGTCATGCGTAGCTCTGTTTCATTTAACAACATTAAGACTCTCAAATTACTGTACTGTACTTTTGTTCGAAGCCATCTTGAATACGCATCGCAGATCTGGAGCCCACGATACCAAACCTACATCGATCGACTGGAAAGTATACAGAGAAAATTTATTAAATTTATTTGTTACCGTACTCGGGATTACTACAGTTCTAGCATTTATAGCGAACTGTGCAGAAAACACCACATGCTCCCATTGACCACAAGACGTGATATTGCGGACATCATTTATCTACTCAAGATTATCTCAGCTGACATAGATTGCCCTGAACTTCTTTCCAAATTAAACTTTCATGCCCCTAAAAGAGTTCTTCGTCATAGTGATCCACTTCATGTGCCGACGGTGCATTCAAATTACAGGCGAAATAGTTACATTTGGCGTGCTTGTAGCGATTTGAATAAAGTGGTCAAAGATACCGGCATTGACATATTTCATACCAGTGTCACAGCGGTGAGGCGGCTATTGAGTGAACTTTTTTTCAATGAACAATAGTATAAATATTACATTGTAGTCAGATTTTTATCTATATGACTACTTAAGTTTGTTATCCCCTTAATAAGGCATAATGTTTCTAATATGTTTTCGTGTACCTTGGATTGTGTTCGATTTGTGCGTTCGTTTCTTTTTTAATTTGTTACTACTTGTGATTACCAATAAGTGGTTTAAAAATTGTATAACTTGTAGCTTACTAATTATTTGTAAACCCTGGTTATCCTTACAAATAAAAAAATAAAAAAATAAAAAAAAAAAATAAAAAAAATAAATTGTTTATTTGCTAAAAACATGGTAATATGCAGATGATGTTGATAACATTAGAAATATAGCACTCACGTTTTACCTTTTTATATGGCATGCAAATGTTAATATTAATTGTGAACCCCTATCTTATTAGCACCGAGTATTGTGCTGCGCTGTCTGCAATTAGCTTTTGATTCAATCTGCCCATTCAAAAATTCACAAATAGTGTTAGCATTCGTCGACGAGATGACCGTCCTAAGAAACAGAGTAGCTAAAGCAGCAGATGCTCTCTTCCTAATTCGATATCTTAATATCAATCAAAATGTCATCCATGACCTCGTAATCTTACAGATCTTTTCATCACATTTTCTCCTTTCCCCAGATATCAGTGTCCCTAACCTCAGTGGCTGGAGGAGTAGGCTGTTCGCGCTCGTACGCGGTGACGGGCGCGTCGCCCGCCGTCACGCGGCTGGCGCTCGCCGTCTCCTTCGAGAATCATGTCAGAGATGGACCCATGCTGCTTCTGGTGGATGACTCACAGGTACGAACCAAAAAGGGGACTTTAAAAAGCAAATTTCTCATCTGTAACTTCCGCGACTGATACGGTATTTATGCTGTATTGATGTATTTGACTGCCTCGTTAGTATAGCGGTAAGTTCGCTGGGCACTACCCAAGAGGTCCCGGGTTCGAATCCCGGGTCGGACCGAAATGTGTTTCTGGCCTTTCTGTCTTGAAAATACTCGGAAACAGTGCCGTGCATCGGAAAGCACTTTAAGCCGTTGGTCCTGCGGCTGATCTCTCATCGGTCATATCGGAGACGGCTCACCGAATTATTGAGAGTGAAGGAACAGAGAGCGCACTTGTGTATTGCGCACACATCTGGGCACTTTTAATATCTCCTGCGTACCTGGCCTATCTCTGTTGAGAGGGGCTGCCATTACCGAAAATCGGTAGGAGATATTATAATTATGCTGTATTGGTGGAAGACTTTCAGGTAAGCACCAATGATGATCTAAAGGGGATTTCAAAATTTTTCCTGATACGTTAGGACAGTGGAAACAAAGTGACAGTGTCGCTTTGGTGTGGGCATAAAAGCCACATTTTCGGAGGTCTCTATAACTGGCTCGTCGTTAAAATGTTTCCATTCTTCATTTGATTTCAGGATACAGAAAAGTATATGAAACTGATAGTAGAGAAGAAGAGACTTCGTTTGACGTGGGACTTAGGAGCTGGTGAAGCGTTGATAGTCCACCCTGAGATACTGCAGTCCACACACGATGACGCCGATCAGACTTCGTACCGGATAGAAATTGAGAGGTTAGTATTGATAGAACTATCGGTGCCCAACAGTTAGCGTATTATTGACTACCGCCATGAGAAGAAAAATTAGCGTTAAATTGTTTGCCACAGTAGTCTGTATAAAATTAATTAGGCTGTCAAGCTAGATCTATGATATTAACTGAAATCTTGAAACTGAAGTGGACACGGTCGTAAATTGCCCCAGAGTCGTTTTATGTTTGGTTAAAGAAAAGCATTAAGAGACTTGACAATATCATTTTGCAAAAAATATATTGAATTTTTAATACAATATTGTTAATTTACTTTGCTTTTATCTAGCGGCATATAAATCTACAAAAAAAATAGGACAACGATTGAACACAATTTCCTGTCCCCAACAATTGTTGTGTTTGGCAGAAAATAGCGGTTTCGAGCACTTATAAGCAAACTGGCGACCGCTTAACGAAATGGCATATTGTGTCATACAATGTCATATAACTGGCAGTTAGTTAAATAAGTAAGCGCTTGCAATCGCTATTTTAAGAAGGAAGATGACGTTTGCCTCCCATAGGTACTAACCTTTAAACCAACCAACCTCTTCCTAAAACTTGAAAAAAAAAACTGTGACAAGGAACTTCTTTTCGTTGGCTATTGTTTGCGTCATCGTAATTTTCACGCGTTACGCACCCTAGCGGGGCAGTTTTCTATGTTTTAGTTTTGGTGGCCTAGACCAGTGAGCTGTTACTACTACGTATAGAGACGCTATGCCAAGCAAAAAATGTGCGCATTTTTTGGACGTGAACTGTCAACAGACTGACGTATTCCATAAATTTTGAATTTTGAATATGAAACCGCAGAAGTGACACAGACTTTGTGCCTACTTAACTTAATTGTATTGAATGAATATTATTTTATCAAAACGTTTTAATCGTTACTTAATTTGATCAATAGTTATTTAAAAGAGCTAAATAAATAAAAGTTTAGTAAATAAAAATCTGTAGGTCAAAAACTCGAATGATTTTTACTATTTTTTTTATCATGATTTTTATTATTTTAATTTTTCATACGAGATAATTCTAGAAAAATACAACCACCAATGCAAAACACCTTTAAAGAAATATCACAACATCGCATTGTCTAACCTCTATTTATTACCTACCTACTTTTCCATTCTGTGCGTGTCACTTTTTATAATCTTTGATTTTCGAATAAAATGGCGGCAATTTCATACCAAACATTTATAACATTTTGAAAAATGTTTTTTGTTGGTTTAAGTTAACATTTTATTTACTTACCGATGATAAGTAACGCCTGTGTCTTTTTGATTCCTGTTGCTTTTAATTTTGCAAGTTTTTATTACGCACGACGGCATTTTTGACAAATTATTTGACCGAATGTCACATTGGTTAACGCTACGAGCGGGAGTGAGTGACTGTGATACCGCGCATGCGTTGATGGTCACAGACCATCAACTCACCGCGCACGAGGTTCCTTAGGGATGTCATTTCCATACGTAGTAATAGTAGTTCAATGGCCTAGACGGCGGTTTTTCGACACAGATGGCGCTATGATCTAGAAAGACCTGTTCTAGATAGTGTGCAAGAGATTGACCCCACACATTTTATTTCGTTTTATGTGAAAACCCCGCTATTTACGGCTTTTATTACTTTATATTATTTTAAAAGGCGAAGAAACGAACCCATAAAATTAGTTTTGGTCGTGACGCATGGATTTTTACTTTTGGGGCAAGCAATGTATGGCGCGTCGACCGTGTCCCTGATGAAATAAAAAATATCGTCTTTGTGGGTGCGGTAAAAAAGGCACATAAGTACTTCTTATTTAACCGTCCGCACGCCACTATACAATTACATCTATCGTTTATCAATTTAATTAGTAAGAGTTTGCTGTAAGGATTCAGAAATGTACAAAATCAGCTTTGTTAAAGGTTCTCCGTACGATAACGCATATGTTTTCTCAGGATATGGAACACAGTGCATCTCAAACTCGAGCGAATGGGTCGCGGCACCCCCATCACCGCTACCAACACTAGCTCAGCCAGTGCCGTGCTGCTCACCGGGTCGCAGCTGTGGCTGGGGGGGCGCGGGGGTGAGGGGGGCCTGCCGGGGTGTGTCCATGCCCTGTACAGTGACGACGCGAGCGTGGGGCTGTGGAACTTCCAGAAGCAGACGAAGGGAGCACAGTGTACTGGGTGCACGCAGAGGTAAGCTTCTGATACTGCAGCACTTAGCCTTCAAAAACGTATACATAGCTCTGAGAATTAGTAAGCTCCAGTGATAATGAGCAGGGCACATAGCGCGATGAACTGATGGTCATTGGGTCAGAAAAGTTCTAGATTGGAGACCGTTCGACCAAAGGCGCAGCGTAGGACGTCCACCGACAAGATGGACAGACGTCACACTGGATGCAGACCGCTCACAGCCAGTTGCTGTGGAAAACCGTAGACATCCTATGACTGATAATGATGATGATGTGGAGAATCGGTGGATCAGTTGATTAAGAACTTCGGTACATCTTTCATCAACATCCTTAATAGATATAGAAAATTCAATTAACAACTTGCTAGAACTGACTCATTTCACAAGTCATTACCTGCCAAGTTGTATAACGTCATAGGTAGCAATATCGACTTGACTAGTCGACATCTCTTCAAATCGACTAATGTTTATGCAAACCGTAGTACAAATAGCCACACCTTGAAAACATCGAATACTCTATGCATAACGTAACAAAAAATACTTATTTACCAACTTTATTAACCGGAGCAGACGTGGACGTCCTTTGGCTGATAATGATGATGACCAGCTAATTGATCTCTCCAGATGGTACAACAGCGGCAGCCGCAGCGGCGCACCGCTCGTGTGGTTCAACGGGCGCGGCTACGCTGAACTACGCCGCTCCGGACTGCGCGCGCCCGACCGAAGGCAGTTCAGTGTGGCGCTCACCTTCCGAACTAGGGACGAGAACGCGCCGCTCTTTATGGCTCTTGATGCTGCTAACGTAAGTCAATTAGACACGCTGCTATAGTAGTATTAAACACTCGCTTCCTTTGCGGTAATAAAACGTGGGACTGCTCATTTTTATCTCTATTTTACACTCACAGGCCTTATGGGAAAGCGTAGTGCTGCACTGTACAGTACACAGTTATCGACTATTTATTAACTCGTCAAGTATGTGTAAACGAGACACAATAAAAATTCCATTGTTATGCGACTCTCGGCATTCGTTTGATACCTGACTGATTAAATAGTGCTCAAGAGTGTACTCTCATAACTCGATCAGAAGACAGTCTGACATCCAAACTGAAATGAAGTGCAGAGCTGACGGCTTAACATGTTTTTCGAAGCTCGAGGACGTTACAGCTTAAAATTATTGTTGAATATTGTAAACAATCTTTTTTCATCTCTCCTGTTCGGAAAATAGCACTTTCCTGTGTAGATAGCCGGGTGGAAAATAGCTTATCCATCCCTAGGGTAGAAAGTAATTTAGTTTTATTTGGCATGGTATAGAGTCAAGGCATGCAGTCAAAGCTTGGGTCAAAGATAATTGAGTCACATCATATTATAAAAATAATAAACATTTTTGCTTAGCTATAGCATTGAAAAACATGTTTATTATGATCGTTGATATAAAAAATATTCAATTGATTCAATCTATAATTAAAATATACATATTACTAATCTGTGATTAAAATATTCGGCTTCCCGCCATAATACCAAGATGACCCTTTTTTTTATTTTACATTGTCAGTGTCATTTTTCCTTTTTGAACTCTGCCTACTTTTTAAAATTTTGACAATTATTATTGAAAACAGGCAACCCAGAAATAAATCTAATAGGACTTTATATTTTGTGACGTAACATAACATAACATTACACTATTCAACTGAGATAGAGAGAGCACCTGTCCCGCGCAGTCGGTTAGTAGTTGTGACCGGCTTGCGTAGTCGAAATCGGCTAGGGAGACTAAATTCAACTGAGATCACATTTATTCCA
>CAUZXH010000497.1:0-11000 GCA_963584085.1 Pyrausta aurata | reverse complement strand
TGGTAGATAAACGTCTGTTACAAATATCTGCCAAGTGTGCGTTTCACGGCGACCCCTTCTCACCACTACAGGAGTACATCAGTCGGTGATTATGCGCGCGAAGTATTACTATTGAGGCCTGCAGCGCTCACCTGCAGATCTGGAAGATGAAGACCTTGGGCACGCCCTCGAGCGCGGGCAGGTGCATGTTGTTGAAGTGCTGCAGGAAGTCCTTGGTGGACATGAGCGTGCCGTCGGCGCAGCGGAAGTCGTTGTCGGAGCTGTCCGCGCGCGCGTACCCGTGCGACGACACCACCACGAACACGCAGCCAGCTTTGACGACCATCTCGTTTGATTTGAGCGATTCTAGCACATTTTCCGTTGCCTGAAACGTTATGAATGATATACAGAACAAAAGACGCAAATGAATACGTCACAAGTAACCAGTATGATGTTTCTCTCCCTTTTCTTCCCATAAGAATTTTTAACATCACACAAAGGAGGAAATGACATATAGGAAAACCAGAGTGAGCTAGGAGAAGAATGGGCTTAATTGAAACAACTAAGTACAAGAAGCCTACACCCAAGGGCTACTTGACCGAATACTGTTAATGCAACGGTCGGTCGAGGGCACTGCCGCCTTACCACTTTTAAACGAAAATTGCTTGCACATACGTCACAAATACGGTAGTACCGGTTTAAGCCAAAATCGTATTTTCTTTAAAGGAACGCTCTAAAGAAAATACGATTTTGGCTTAAACTGGTAATGCGGCAGCGCCCTCATCATTACAATAAGAATAACAAGAAGTCAATATTATGAATTAAATGTAAAATATAATGTCAGAATAATTTTAGTCAGAAATATTAGTGACCAATTAATTAAATCCAAATAAAAATACTACACATGAATATTTTCTGACCTTTTTATCGTAGTTGAAGTATGAGAGCACCTTGAAGCCCATCTCGTCGAAGAGGTACTTGAGCTTGACGCAGTCGACGTCTGCGCCGGTGCGCGGCTCCTCGACGCGGTTCGCGAACTCCGTGTAGTTGAATATCAACAGCACGCCGCGTCGGCGATCCCGGGAGCGGTACGCCTTGATGCCTGACGACGAGTTACAACAATGCAAAACATTTTCACTCACATACTTCATAAGGTCGCGTCAACTCAACACAAACGGCTTAGGTGTCAGAATGCGAATTAACTATATTTCTTGTATTTTTATTTGGTAAATAATTAGGTATGACTGGTAGAGAATACCATATGGCGCAAGGTCCACCTTTTGTACCTTTGGCTGTGCAATAACGCCTGAATCCTACTACTATTATAAAGGCGAAAGTTTGTAAGTATGGATGTATGGATGTTTGTTACTCTTTCACGTAAAAACTACTGAATGGATTTGAATGAAACTTTACCACAATATAGCTTATACATCAGAATAACATATAGGCTACAATTTTTGAGGTTTCTAATGTGAGGTCGTAAAAAAAACACATTTTTTGCGCTACTAGACGGGACGAACCTGAAGTCCACGCGAACGAAGTCGCGGGCAAAAGCTAGTAAATAAATAATTATAAAAGGTATTGAATTTAAAAATAAACATGCAACATCAATCAATTTTGGAATATAACTAGATTGCTACCCTGTACCTCATTATTTTCGAGTTCCCGATATTTCGGCACTGCTGCAATGCCATAGTCACGGCGAAACTGAAGTTGTTGATTGAGAGTAAGCTGTTATTAGCAGACATATCGGTCTGCCCTACCCTCCTTCGAAATATTTTATTGTGACCACTTTCATAATCTAAATTGATGGTAGCAATCTCATTACAATCAATTCTAATGCTAGTGACCACATAAGTTTAAATAAATATAAAGATCAAATCCAAGATACTTTTTCTTTATGTTTCCATTAATTGTGTGGTTTTCGCAATTTTAAAAAGTATGTTATATTCTGTACAATAAAATTTTCAGCACATTCAAATGAAAAATAAAAACTCTTGATATATAGTCTATAAGAATATTAAATACCTGAGACTTCATCATCATCGTCATAATATCTTGTACTTTTCTTGACATCAAAGCGAGGTATTTCATCTGTTCCAGCTGGTGTGTAATCTTTCTCTGGTGGCTTTGGCCTGACCTTTCCTTCGTCACCTGCAATGTCAAAACAAGGTACATAAGCCATCAATTTTAAACAGTCAAAATTGTAAAGTAGGCGTCTGATAGTTATTACTTACATGAACATAAGATGCCAGGGTAATCTCTTTACATTTTCACTCCAATTGTACAGACATAAGAATTAACAACTTAGGAATGAACTTTGTTCACAAAAACTCTACAAACAAATTCAGCTTGATAAGCTGAGCTAAATAACAAATTCTCTATTTGTTGAATAATCACATAATTAAATTAAATAATAATATAATATATTTTTTGACGCACTGAAACTTACTTTTTTCTGTGTCAATTCCTGGTTTTGGCTTGTTAAAAAGGCTAACAAAGGGGTCCACTTTAGGAATTTGTGATGGTCCTGCAAACATCATTGATCTTTTACCTAAAAATTTCATATCATAAACCAAAGTAAAACCAATTTTATGAATACTTTTTTGAATTGTTTGTTTTCCATCATAGATAACATATTTTGTAACAATAGACTAAAAATCTTTTTTCTTATGATATTTTTTTTGCATACCTTTTATAAGTTGTGTTTAATAATTTGAGTCATAACATAATTATTTATAGTTTAGTGTTTATAATACTCACTACTTGGGTTCCTGGTATCCTGTGCGGTGTGCAGATGGCTGTTGGGATCGAGGTCGCGCGCCAAGTTCCAGTACCCGGCCTCGGCGAGAGCATCCACCAGATGCTGGAATGCTTGAGGACCCCGTGTCATCACATCCAGGTACAGCTGCCGTTTACGCTGACGAGGATCCTTTTGC
The DNA here is from genome assembly GCA_963584085.1 of Pyrausta aurata. Lineage (NCBI taxonomy): Eukaryota > Metazoa > Arthropoda > Insecta > Lepidoptera > Crambidae > Pyrausta > Pyrausta aurata. The sequence goes on along the minus strand of CAUZXH010000497.1, from coordinate 8,082 downwards.
GTGTCCTTAACATAGATTTATATGCACATAATTATGAAGATCCAATTTTAAAGATATAATGTTTTAGTAACAAGCACATTATATTCACCCCACCTTAGTAGTAAAATGCGGAGTACAATTTAAGGTCAATTAAATGTTAGGATTGGGAGCAGGGGTACCCGTACCACCCACCACCTATTGTCCAGTAGATAAACTCATGGTCATGGGCTAAATATTGCATCATAATGAAATTCTAGAAATTCGCAGGTTATGGCTTACCTTATATCGCTCGATCATCTGTCCTGTGAAAACGCCCTTTTCGTAAAGAGCGTACACCATGAGATCCAAGTCCGTCTGCTCCACCAGTGAGACATAATTCCTTTGAATAGCTTCTCTGTGAACATCTTCCATTATTCACGATAAATATACGATAAAAACCAAATTTAGTTTTTTAAAAACAACAACTAATAACTTTATCTTGAGAACTACCACAAAAAAGATTGCTTTTTTTCACAGAATTTATTAAAATCGTAAACAAAAGTAAACAACAACAAACGAAAACCCATAGTTTTTTTTTTGACTGACGCACAGATTAGTAAGAGTATTGGACTGACGTGCAGTCATTTTTTTTTTTGTGTATTTTCGTTCCGTATGGAACAGGCTAAGGTCTTAGGACCATGCTGCCTTGTCATAGGTTTGTTTATTTATTTAGTCAATTTAGGGGAAATTAAGTCTTCAGTATAAAATTCAGTCTTTTGAATAACATATCCGTGAATTCACTAGGTAAAAACCAGTGGAGTACAACGTCATAATAAGATTGTTCATTTCTTAAGTAAATTTAGGGAAAATTAAGTCTTCAGTATTTTTTATAAACATGTCATATCCGTGAATATAGTCATTTCCAAGATAAATTAATCCATTTTTTGTTCTTTAATAAAGTTTATGTAAGTTGCAACAGCAATAAAATTCATATCCAGGAAGGAACGAAACGACGTATTAAACGTCAATGTCAAAAATGTCGACGACAACAACAAAACAAAGTATGTACAAATCCAATACTCTTACTAATCTGTGTACAAATCGCAAAAAATAGCAAACACGCAAAGTTATATACAACAACAAATAAACTAAAGTCTTTACAACATTACAAACTGTACATAAATTTACAAAAACATTAAATTCTACCGACCGTACTAAGAACAAATTTGTAGAGAGGTATGTAAGTCAAACTATTTACAAGAAGAGCTTGAATGGAGCGCGGTACCAGAACTGGCTTGCTGTAAATTTGAATAAGCTCGTCCATAAGCACAAGGCGCTGAATGCCGAAGGCCGAGCAAACAAAGAAAACGTGTGATAAAGTTTGCTCTACTGCAGAATCACAATAATTACAATGAGAGGTATCAACCATGTTCAAGCGGAAAAGATGAAAATTTAAATTACAGTGTCCAAAACGAAGCCTCAGAATAGAAGTGTAAAACTTTCTGTTTAAATAGGTGTCACCTTTGCAGAACCAGGGCTTATCTCCGATTTTAACATTGCACTCATTATACCACAGACCTTTCTTCTCAATTTGAATTATATGACTATATTGTTTTTTCCAAATGTCAATGGACCTTTTCTTCAAAAGGGGAACAATATCAGAACAAGGTACATGGACATCTAGATTACTACTGGAATCAGGAACTATTGTAGCACAATTTGTTATGGTTCTAGCTAAAAAGTCAGCTCTCTCATTACCTATGACACCAACATGCGACGGTACCCACATAAATGAAACGTTGATATTATTTATTGATATTAATTCTAACCATAACTGTTTGATTGCAACAATCAAATAGTTAGAGTTAGCATTAAATTTATTATTTTTAAGATTTTCCAAAACACTCATACTATCACTGACTATTACCCATTTAAGACAACCACTATTTTTGTGTTTTATATGTTTCAAAGCAGCAAGAATAGCCACAGCCTCAGCTGTGAATATGCTTGTGTTTGAATTTATTTTATAACCAGTACCAGTATTTAACAAACTATCAAAAACAGCAAAAGAAACAGCAGACTCAGTTTTGGACCCATCAGTATAGATAAATCTACAGTCATCAAATTCAGAGAATTTACTATAAACATCTTCTTTTGAGAACAAATTATGATCAATAATAATGTTGATTGCAGGAAAGTGGTTTTGAAAGACACCAACATAACATGGCAGAACAGAAGACCTATGTATATGCAATGTTTCAAGAAAATTTAACAATTGTATGAAGCCCTGTAATATGTAAAGAGGCTTACATGTGGGAAGTGGTGGAGCAAGTTTTAAGTTTAGAAACAGGTGATTATTAGTTTTACTGTATAATTTTACTAAGAACCTCTCTTTTAAATATGAGAACCTTGTATTTAATGGAGGAAGTTTGCATTCAACTTGCATTGCATTTATAGGGGTACTTTTAAATGCTCCAGTTATAAGTCTCAAACTTTTGTTTTGTATTTTTTCTAAGATATCAACCAATCTACGGTCATTAGCAAAACAAAGAAAACCATATTCAAAATGACTTCTGATTAATGATTTGTATAGCATCAAGAGTATCTTGGGATCAGCTCCCCAGGATGTTCTGCATAATGATTTTAAAATATTAAAAGCCTTATTAGCTCTAGAAGCCATTAAATCAATGTATTTTTTCCAAGATAAGTTTTGAGTGAAAGTCACACCTAAAAACTTTACTTCATGAGAGAGAGGAATAGGAACTAGATTGTAAGCAACAACAGGGGTAGAATTACCAACATTTCCAAATACCAACAATTTTGATTTTGATGCATTAACTTCCAGATTTAAGTATGAGAAATAAGAAAACAAACCCTCCAATGACGTGTTAATAAGACTTGTAACATGAGCCAAACTTTTTCCAGATGTGTAAACAACTAAGTCATCAGCAAATTGAAGATTTTTAACATCAGAACCCAAGATCATATTCAAACGACGAATATAGAGAATAAAAATTAAAGGAGACAGTATGCCACCTTGGTTTGTACCTACTGAAGAAAATCTAGGACCATATAACAAACCATTATATTTAACAAAAATTTCTCTTTCTGACAAAAATTTTTGAATCCAATGAACCACTTTACTTGGAATCCCAATGGAAATTAGTTCATTGCCCAAAACATCAATATTTACACTATTAAAAGCTCCAGCAACATCAAAGAACACAGACATCAAAAATTCATTTTTATTTAAACTACTTTGAATATCAAGCTGCAATTGACAAATACTTTCACGAGCAGACATACCTCTACGAAAGCCGTATTGATTACCAGGTAAAAGGTTATTTTTTTCTATATAAAATTCCAGTCTTTGTTTCAAAAGCTGTTCAAATACTTTCCCTACACAAGATGTAAGTGCGATAGGACGATAAGAGTCTGGACAAGATCGCTGCTTATCAGGTTTTAATATGGGAACTATACAGTCAGACTTCCATGAATGTGGTATATCATTTGTTAGCCAAAGATTATTCAATATTAACAGAAACATATCCAATCCCTTGCTGCTAAGCTTCTTTAACATCATGTAAGGAACACCATCGAGACCAAAAGCGCTATCCTTTCTAGAATAATAGGGCAGAAATTAACTCTTGCTTGGTAAAGGAATCAGTCAAGAAACTATTTACAGAATTTGTGTTACTATCAGGAGGCATGTTTGTTTTGTTATTTACATAATCAGGAGTGTACTTACGAAGAAAATCTAAAACCCAACTGTCATCACTATTTGTATAAGAATATGTTTTATTGAACTTTCGCATAAAATTCCAGATTCTCGACAAAGGAGTACATCGATTAAAAGAGTTGCACAATTCTATCCAGCTATTGGATCTAACCGTTTTCAAGGTAAGTTTTTTAGCAGCTTGTAAACGTTTAAATTCAATGTATGTTTCAACTGAGGGGTTGTTTTTGAAGTTAACATATGCAGATTTAGATTTTTGCACGGCATCTGTACATGTTTTGTTCCACCAAGGAAGAGGAGGGTTTTTGAATTTATTTCGAGGTGTACTATTAATAGTAGTAGTACCAGTAGTAGTACTAGTACTATTAGTAGTAGGAGGGCAAGATTCAGATAAATTGTGATTTGGAAGGCACTTATTTATGACAGTGTGCAAAATTTCAATGAAAGCGGAGTAAGCATCTAGCGGAGAAAATTTTTCAATTTGAAAGTCAGACAGCTCCAAATCAACGATTTGCTCATACATTTTCCAATCTACACTTTTAAAGTTAGGATAAATTGGAGAATGCATGATACCATTGTTATACAACAGATCTCATTTACATTATTATTTACAAAGACTTTTAAAATTACAGGGAGGTGATAGCTGCTGCCAAGAGGATCGTTATATACAAACCAGTTACAAGAGAGAGCTAATGAAGAGGAAACTAGAGACAAATCTAATGCGTTTGGACGCCATGACAGAGAGCCAACCGTCGTGACATCTCCATTGTTCAATAAGACCAAATTACTATTGTCAATTATATCTAGAATATCCCTACCCCTAGCATCAACTGTGTGACAACCCCAATGTGTATGGTGTGCGTTGAATCACCAGCAAAAATAATTGGTTCAGGTATTGAATCAATTAAAGATTGAAATTTAGACTTATCAAAAGATGGAGTGGAATTCGATGGGCAATAAAAACTTACAATACTTATTTCTACATTATGTATAGATAGTGCCATCCACGAAGGCGCGCCCCACTCTTTTTTTGATTGTTGAAGGTGCGGGGTGCGGGGGGTGACACGCGCGTCAGTTGCAAGCCGGCTGTCATTCAAATATTCAGACTAGTCACGAAAGTGGCTCTGCTTAAATAATTTTTAAAATGTCAAGGAAAACCCAGTGTGTTGTACTAAAAAATAAACCTGGTATAATCTACAGTCATTATTAAATTTACTGAAAGAATTGTAATGGTAACTTAAACACCATAAACAATTTAAAATAAAAAAAACCACTTATAATATTACCGGGATGTACTTTATCGGGGAAGGCTATAAAACATAACGCTAGGACCTACGTGTACGAAGAAAAAACAATTCACGCGTATGAAGTCCCGGTGGACCGATGGTTCTCTTATAAAGAAAGTTTTTAAACGTTATAAAACGTTCTTACGTATTTCGTTTACGTCAATAGTAAAAATGATGCTTGTGCAGTTTAAAAATAATATATTACTTTTCTAGTAACTAACCATACCTACTTAAAACCATATCCAAGTAGAGCATCTTTCCCTTTGAGTGTATTTTTTGAAGTGTGCTTGTCATTCATTAGTCATTAAGATGTTCCAAATTCAATTCAAAAACTTGCACAGATGTACTATAAACGATTTGGACGAGTGGTGGGGCGCGCCTTCGTGGATGGCACTATCTATACAGTAATTCTAACACAAATATTTTGTAAAGAATTGTCAGAATATGTGTTAATTTTTGTGTAATCTATACTATTATGAATTAAAATAGCTACTCCATTGTGTTTGTTGCCTATATCATTTCTTTCAGTATTATATCCTTTAAGGGGCCATCCATAATGTACGTCACACGAATTTCATGATTTTTTGAGCCCCCCTCCCGTCCTTGTCACAGGTGGTCACATTTCTGAGACCCCCCTCCTCCCCAGTGTGACGTCACATGTTTTGCAATTTCACATCGAAAAATTATTAAATTAAAACAGCAGTTCCGAATTTAGTTTTATTTCCATTTAAATTAAGTACTTTTTTTATGAAGTCAACATCATATCAAATATTTGAAACAAAGAAGAAGAAACCGTATTGTCCTAAAGATAGAGTTGGAAATATTTTTAGCTTATAATCAATATTTCAAATTACGTGATTACCACCTCTAGATATAATAGATTTTGAAATGTGATGTCACGAAACTTAGTACCCCTCCCACCCCTTGTCACACTATGTCACACTTTGTCGACCCCCCCTCCCCCCTTTACGTGTGACGTAGTTTATGGATGACCCCTAATATTGAAACTTTTAATAGGGGTAAGCCATGTTTCAGAAATAATTGCGATGTCAATTTTGTTGTCATATAAAAATTTTGAAAGTGAAATCTTATTACTAGTTAAACTTTGGGCGTTCCATTGAAGTATGTTAAGTTCCATTTACGGGAGAAGAAGCACTGTTTCGGAAAGTAAGATGAAGAGTCTCTTTAATAGTTGTAGAATTAATCGGGCTGTCCTTTTGATTTGATATTAGTTTTATTACAGCATTAGTTAAAATGTTCATAAAAAAATCTGATTTTGTTAGGTTTACTAATTGGGTTTCGATATTTCTCATTGTCAATTGGGGAAAAGTATTTTCTTTAAAAAGATCAGAGTATGTTGTTGCTTTGGATTTTATTTTATTTTCTTCTAGCTTAGCATTTTTTTGTGGACAAGAGTTCGATATAGCTATGTGATTGCCACCACAGTTGGCACATTTGGCGTCTTTTTGGTTGATGGTGCATGACTTAAAGCTATGAGGTTCAGTACAAATAGAGCATACCTCAGCATTTTTACAGTACTGTGCGATGTGTCCAAACCTCATGCAGCGCAGACACTGCTTGACCGGCGGTACGTACACATTTACCTCGTGTCTCCACGAGTCGAGGTATACGTACTGCGGCAGCACCGTGGAGGCGAACGTCACCGCAACAGTCTGCGTGGGCTGATACGAAATCGCGCCACTCTCACTCCGTACTCGTCGCATGAAACGCCGAACTTGTATTACATTCCGAGAACTGCCAATTAAAGTCGAAATCATTTTGTTCGATAAATCAATTGGAACTGAGGTAAGAACCCCAGTCACCTCTGTGTCGCTTGCTGGAATTGTTGCTTTGAGGCTTAATTCGTCCAAAAGTTTTTTGTTTTGTAAAAAGACGTTAGCATTATTAGACAAATCAAAAGTAATGCCAATTTTATATTTATTGATGGATTTTAAATGCAGAATACCAGTGACGCAGTACTTGCGTATAGCATGAGAAATTGCCAGGCGGTCTTTGTCTGTGCTTTTTCAACTGTATGTGAAACGAAAACAATATATTCAGATTTTTGACTATTTTCAGGGTACTTTCTGGAGTACCCTGGTACCTTATATATTTCATATTTTTTGGTTGCATCCTCTTCGTCCGATGATGATAAGTCACCTACTGGAGGTCCATCAGGTGGTTCTGCTTTTTTGCGTTTTTTGCTTCCCCCCATCACAGCAATATAATCACACGCGAAACAAACTATTTACAGGAATTTTAAGACTAATTTAAACAAAATGTACAGGCTTTTTACAAGTTTTCTGAAAATTTATCGAAATTGGGCGCCAAGGTTCCCGCGCTTTTTTCTGACGTGCAGTCAGTCAGTCAGCCACTTCATTCAGCCAGCCGTGTGACGTCCTTCCTTCCTTTCCTATCGTTCCTATTGGTTCCTATCCTAAAAAGAGCAAGGAACATTTAAGGTGAACGCACACTTATCCGAGCCGAACGCGCCGAACAAATAGAAATCAAGGAGGCCTAGCAGTTCGCACTTCGCACCATAAAATTAACCATAAAATTAATTTCCTATCGGAATAGAAGAACAAGTAAAAGCTGTCAAACGAAACCGATTTTGGATGTCAATAACCAATTTTAGTATGTTACATTAGTAACTTAAAATGAGATAACCTTTCGTCCAGGTGATTTATACTTATCTTCCTAGGTTAAATATATTAGTTTACCGCATGATAAACAGTCGACACAAAATATCAAACATGCAGTCTTAGTGTAAAACGAAAAATTATTTATTTGCACAAAATATTCATAAACATGCATTAAATGTTATTTTGTCTTTACTTTTTACATAACGTTAACGTTTATAGAAAAGAATAAGCAAACTTCGTACTTTAAATTTAAACCGGATTGGCAAATATAAATCGTAAATTGAGAGGCTTCGATTTGGACTAATTTACCTCTTAAATGAGAAGTTGTAAGGGTTATTTTTCTGTAATGAACAATAATCAATCAATCACCGATCAAGTCCCCATGTATCAGAAGCACAATTTCTCTTAAATAAACACAATTTCATTTGAAATTATAAAAAATCACATTAAAGAAATTTTC
>CAUZXH010000496.1:0-55080 GCA_963584085.1 Pyrausta aurata | reverse complement strand
AACTTAATGCTACAATACATACGTCGACGAAACTTTAAGGCTGACGTCCACGACACTTTTGCGATGCGAACAACGCTACATCTACGTGGTACCTGTATAGTATTTAGTAAGTATACCTGTATAGTATATTTGTAAGTTACCTGTACAGTAAGTTGACTCGTGACCACGGCAGTTGCAATACCACCGAAACGTCGAGCAGTAAGTAAAAGCAACTCATAAGTTTTTTTCGCGTTTAGACCCGTCATGTCTAATAGTAATTACGCGGTACCTGGTAGCAGACGGCGGAGGCGTGTCCGGAGCGCGCGGTGGGGAGCGGCGCGCCGGTGCGCCACGAGTCCGAGCTCGGCTCGTACACCTCCACGATGTCCAGGAACGACGTGCCATCGTATCCGCCTGGAAGATTCATTATTCCTTTATATTACACTATGTAACAAATTAAAAAAGAGATCTGTAATGGGAAGACATCAAATATAACAAAAGGTTCAAATGTGCTAAATCTATAGTTCGTTAGAGGAGTTGCAACAAATTAAATTAACTTACTATTTATTTTTAAAAGATCTCAGTGTCGAACGATGAATTAGGGATGTTTTGTTTATCTTGTTTTAAAAGGAATTTTTTAGCTAAAAAGGAATGTCAAGATAGTTTACAATATTCGACTAGTGAACAAAAAAGGGCTAAGTCTGATTTTTGTACTGTGTCATTCGTTGAGACGTGGAACTAAGTCCGTTGCAGCATAAAAAAATACTGCTGTTGGAATTTACAACTAAGCATCTTTAAGTGAGGCCCGACAATTTCTTTTCTTTTTTTCGCAATACAAATATTACAGCATCATCTCTGATTAAAAGAATGACGATGGACAGTTAATTAATCAATCAGGTATCAAACGACTTCCGGGAGTCGCATAATAATGGAATTTCTATTGTGTCTCGTTCACACATACTTGACGAGTTAACTCACCCATAGCGTACAGCTTGTTGTCGAGCACGGTGAGCGAGAGCGCCGAGCGCGCGATGTGCACGGGCGCGGCGGGCTCCCACACGTCGCGCTCCGTGTCGTAGCGCTCCACCGACGCCAGCTGCTGCGACCCGTCGTACCCGCCCACCACGTAGATGTACTGGTTTAGCGCTGCTACACCTGCAGAACAATTTATTTTTAAATTTGCTCGCTAATTCAAAAGTTAGATGGGGGTGGGGGGGACTGCAACTGTATCAGACGATGAATCAATTGATGAATTTTACACCAATAAAATAACTCCCTTATTCATTATAATAACGCAAACAGTCTAATAAACCTGTTTTAACTATTACACTGTTTTGTCTCGTTCTTTCTTGGCGCTGTCATCATTTGAAAGAAAGTGAAAAAAGAGTTTAATAGCTAAAATAGGTTTATTAGACTGTGTGATTTTAAACTTTCGCGTTGCATTACAATGAGAATTAGACATGACGGGTCTAAACACGAAATATTAATATCAGGGCCCGATCCAGCTGTTTTGCCGCTCCAGGCAAAACAATGTTTGCCGCCCTTACGGTATTCCATAGATGGTGTAATTTTAACCTATAAAAACCGGTCAAGTGCGAGTCGGACCCGCGCACTGAGGGTTCCGTGTAGGTTTGCCAGGTCGCCAAACCTAATAGCCGGACATGCCAGCCAGTTTGGCCGGTCCGGCTTTTTTACATTTGGGTAAAAAAGCCGGACGCCCTAAATTATTGAGGATTTTGTGTCTTAGTATTAATATGTACGCATATGTACGCATAATATATCAAACCTGATAGATTGATTAATTTATTTGTGAAAAATGTTGGCATCTAATATTTTCAATTTAAGTAATGAAATCACATTGAGAAGCGCTTCAAATTTTGGCACTGAAAGACCAAAGTATTTGCGAACGAAGGGAGCGCTTAAGAGTTTAGTGACATAAAAAGATGCGCGAGCGAAGCGAGCGCTTCAAATTTTGCCCCAAAACGGCATTCAGAGCGACTAAATTATATAAATCAAATTATATAAATTGTTAAACATATTGAACAAATTTCATTTTTATATAAAATTCGATGTAAGAAACAGTAAGTAGATCATCCGCGACCGCGAGCGAAGCGAGCGCGAAATCGTGCGGCTCTGCGGCGTGCGGGAGCGACTAACAGTCGACTCGCCTGCGCTCGGCGATTGCTCGTTTGCTAAATGTAAAAAGCCTGACAAAAGCCGGACTAGCCGAACACCGTTTATTTTGGCCGGACACGCAATCAAAAAGCCTACTATGTCCCCCATATGAAACCCCATAAATGGTTTTAGGAACTTCAATGTAATTAATTATAAACGACTTATCCGTAAACACCCCACACGCATAGGTTTGAGTCGTAAAAAAACTTAAGGTATGAGTTTAATGTATGGGAGCCCCCTTAAATGTGTTTTGAACGACAACCCTTATAGTTTCGTTAAGTCTGTCTGTCTGTCTGTCCGTCCGTATGTCACAGCACAGCCACTTTATTCTAAAACTATTAGCATCGCACAGCTGAAACTTTGTAGGTAGGTGTATCTTATTTACCGCTTTCCGATTAAGATACAAAAACTTATAAATAATAATAAGGTACATGGTAGCAATCCCGTATCTAACTATTCTAAGATACAAAAAGTTTAAAAAAATCATTTAAGGGGGCATCCCATGAAACTAAAACCTAAAAAAAAAATTACTCAAACCTATGCACGGAGGGTGTCTATGGATACAAGTCTTTTAAAATGACATTGAGGTTACTAAAACCATTTTTTCTAAAAGTCTACCGTTTGAGAAATAGACGCTTCAAAAGTCGTAAAATGGGCGTCTAACTTTTAAATAAAGCAAGTGTAATTTGAAAAAAAAATCATAATGTAGATTTTACTTTCAACAAAAATTGGTTTGAACGAAATATTACTTTGTTCTTCATACAAATACTATGACAAACAAAACTATATTTGCTGTCAACAAAATATTGTGGTATTTCGGCTAAGTGGAAGAGAGTGGATCCCTAATTCAGTTTAAGTTGGCACGGAACCCTCAGTGCGCGAGGCCGACTCACACTTGGCCGGTTTTTTTAACCATCTTCCATATTTTCGCCGCCAACGCGCCGTGCCGCCCCCATTTTGCCGCCCCTCAATTTCGCCGCTCCGGGCAATTGCCCGGTTTGCCCCCCCCTAGATCGGACCCTGATTAATATGAGTAAATGCTACTCACTGCTCGACGTTTCGGCTGCGTTGCAACAGCCGTGGTCACGAGCCAACTGGTGGATCGCGTTTATTAGACTGTTTTAATTATTATAAATAAGAGGGTTAATGTATAATGAGGCTCACCCGCGCCGCTCCTGGCCTGCGCCATGGGCGCCACCTCGCTCCAGCGGTTGTTCTCCGGGTGGTAGCACTCCACGGAGCGCACGCGCCGCGCGCCGTCGAACCCGCCCACGGCGTACAGTAACCTATAACATAACAAAAATAAACTTTATGTGCTACCGAACATGTTAAACAACTATTATAGAAGTATGGTAAAAAATAGCAATTGTCTAAGATACGGTTGTTCGTACACTCTTGTACTATAGTTTACCAGAAAACTGTATGTATGACTGTGCCTTTAGCGCCCTTCGCCAGACTTACAGAAATCAGAAAATATATGGCCAATATTGAAGTCTATTTTCCTTTGCTAGTAGAATAATGAAAAATTTTTTTTCATCTCTCCTGTTCGGAAAATAGCACTTTCCTGTGTAGATAGCCGGGTGGAAAATAGCTTATCCATCCCTAGGGTGGAAAGTAATTTAGTTTTAATTGGCATGGTATAGAGTCAAGGCATGCAGTCAAAGCTTGGATCAAAGATAATTGAGTCACATCATATTATAAAAATAATAAAATTTTTTGCTTAGCTATACATTGAAAAACATGTTTATTATGATCGTTGATTTAAAAATATTCAATCGATTCAATCTATAATTAAAATATACATTTAGTAATCTGTGATTAAAATATTCGGCTTCCCGCCATAATACCAAGATGACACTTTTTTTTACATTGTCAGTGTCATTTTTTCTTTTTGAACTCTATGCCTACTTTTTTAAATTTTGACAATTATTATCTGTGGGGAAAATTCGATCGATATTTTTTACAAGGATTTTAATTATTTCGTATCGTCTGCTTTTTCGTACTGTTTTCATGTATTCGTGTCGTTATTCTTTCTAATCATGTTAGATGTTTGGAGAACTGTAAATTAACTGTCTTTTTGTGCAAAAACTTGAGTTTTCCTTTCTCGCTGTACTACATAATACCTGACCATTACATCTACATACAACCACTATTGTAATTTTAATGTTTTTCCTCACAGTCGAAATGAAAAATAGTATGTTTAACTCGGGTGAAAGCACCATTTCACTCTCGAATTATTGGCGCTCTCACTTCGTTCGAGCGCCAGAAACATCTCGAGTGAAATGGGTCGCTTTCTCCCCTTGTATAACAATCTACTATTAAATGAAATGATTCGTTTTAAAATAAGAGAAATATAAAAATTAGAACCTACATAGTTAATTCATCGTTGAACACTGGATTTTTTTAAATAAAATAGTTGAATAATTTTATTCACTGATAGCAATAAGATTTTAACAATATTCGACAAGCAAAGAAAAACGGACTAAGTCTTAAAAAATATTAATATAAAATTTGCTACTATGAAGTAAGAAAAAATGAAATTCAATTACACACATTACACATGCTATATTTCGTGAGCGGTTGTGGATACTTTGGTACTACAAACAAATTATTGTCAGCCTGCACAACGCAGTTCTGTACGTACCTATTCACTACGGCCACGCCCACGCCGAGACGCGCGCATCCCATAGGCGCTACCGGCGTCCATACGTCACGCTCGGGGTCGTAGCTGAAGCAAAGGGTTACAGTCAGCTTATTGATAACGAAATTAAGTTTCCTGCAAACACCAAAAAATCCGATGAACCTGTTATTAAAGAAAACAATCAACCTAACCTTTTATTGATCATTTTATTTACACATTTACATTTTTAGAGCTCTGTAATAAAAAATGCGTCAGTTGAACACAGAAAACTATGACGTCATAATTTCAAATGGCCATAGTAAATCTATGGAAGATTAGCGTTGTGTCAATTAATTAAAAGTACTTCAACGATTGGTGGTGATAACTATAGGTAGAGGTAGCTTTATTGAGCCCTCGCCTGCGGGCGGTGGGGAGCGGGGAGCGGGCGCGTGAGGGGTGCGGGCGGCGCGGATACACCCGCACGCGCACCGCACTCTCGCCTCCCCACGCAGGCGAAGTCTCAATGAAGCGGTTTATTATGTTGACAAGCTCGAATCACAGTCCTACGCTAGCTATACGACTGTTCGAAACAGAAGATATTTCAGTTTGATGATCGTTAGTAGGTATTATATATGTATATCCATATCCCTACAGTTAAACTTGCGAAAGTGTATGTGTTTTTTTAACAAATCGATTTTCATAAATTTTAACAAAAAGAAGACTGAAAATAGCCCAAAACCATATCACCAAAGCCAAAGACATAAAAAGGAGAAAGTTAAAGCTTAGAGTTAAAAATAAACTCATATAAAGAAAAAGACATATAAAGAAAATAAAGAAAAAGACACACAAAATTTAAGTTACATACCATTCTACTGATTTGTGATAGTCTGAGCCGGAAGATCCACCGACTGCATATAATAATCCATCCATCACCGCCACTCCTACCTTTAAACAAGAGTAAGGAAACCAAATAAAATATGCATACTGAATAATTTTTTTTATAAGGCTTGAAAAACCTCCCTGTATATTTTCAACAAATGATGGTCTAATTTTGATCCTGCAGCCGCTGCATGGGTTTGCTTGTCGCGTCGCGCGCGACGCGATAAAGATTTTAAACCATCGCGAGTCTATATCGCTCAACAGTGCATGGTTTGACAGCGCGGTAAGTTTTCTACCGTAGATAATAGTTTTATATACGCGACACTAAGGAGTTGCCGTATTAAAAAAAAAATGTTTTTGATGCTGCCAACACTTACGTCATTCAGATAAGGCCATAGAAAGTAGTATAGTATAGAATGACAAACGCGGATTTTCAGCGAAACCAAAAAGTTACTTTACATGTGTACGTTCAATAGTGATGTGTATCTTATGGTGGTCCAAGTTTTATCGACGAGGTTACGATAAATCATGTAAATTGAAACAAAAATAATTAAATTAATGCACTTTTAGTTACATAATACTTTTTATTTGATAAACAAGACAACCTCATTTTTGTTAAATTACGTATTTATTTATTTATGTATGAAGACTTGCTAGAAGCACTTATACACGTTCCAACATAGACCTTACCACAGCACAGCTTCGGGACAGTTGTGTGGGCCAGTGCTGAGAAGAAGCTGTGCAAGAATTACGGTTACCTAAAAAAATCAGTCAAAAAATTTATCGATACTGATGACGTCATCATTTAGTCAAGCCCTAGTGTAAAGAAACGGTTTCTTATTTTACTGAAAATACCTGAATTAATCTATTGGAAACTTTGATATATGGCTGCAAATCACAAAGGAAGTCCTAAATTTACTGTACAATTTGGCATCGGAGTCGATTTCACTCACAAATTTTATAAAATTTGGAATTAAATTTTTTATCAATGATTCATATTTACTGCTGGAAAGTATGATTTTCGGGATTGTATCCTCGGCGCACTTCACAGTTGCTGAAAGCACAAGTCATTTCATCTGAAATTGTTATACAAAACTTAAATTATAATTATATTCATTCATAATTTTTCAAAAATTCCAACGACGGAAACTTGACGTATCCACTAAATCCATTATTTCTTAGAAAACGGTCTCGCTGTCATAAGGTGTTTCGCTGTCAAATCCTATAGAATTTCACTAAGTAGCACGCTCTTTTTAAAGCGAAGACTTTTTCTTTCTCTATGGATAAGGCTGTCCTAAAATCATTCATTCAATGCTGTTTATGATCTGTATTTTTTGAAAAGTCTGTCATTTATTCTGTCAATGTCAAACTGTTTTTGATTTTGTCCTTGATGAGAGTTGTTTCGCGGTATTGGTGTGGTGTAAATAAAGTTTAAAAATGACTTCAAATACAAAGTAAGTACAATAAAAAACAATCTACATTACATATATAAAACATACATAGACTGTTACTTTATCTAAGCTTGTTCCAGAATGCGCAGTAATAAAATCCAACTCAAGATGTTGGTGTATTATATTCGAGTCTCCACAAAATCTTCGCCAATGGCGAGTATTCAGGGCCAACGGGCTCAAATCAGCATCACAGGCAGTGGGTGGCTTTAAAAAACTAACTAAAAAAATACGGGCCTGATAAAACGGTGGAGCGGTGGCGTCACGTAAGTTCTAGTACACAATTTTGGAATGAATCATTGCGAGTGAAAATTTACCCGTTTACTTATACAATAACTACAAGAACCACCAAAACTTCTTTACAAGAACCACCAAAACTTCTTTACAAGAACCACCAAAACTTCTTTTTGTTTGTGTTGACGACTTTTGTAGTGTAAATACACAAAATATTTTACTAATTCAAACTTACTATTTATTTCAGACATGGCGTGAAATAAATAAAAAACCGGCTAAGTGCGAGTCGGACTCGCGCATTTAGGGTTCCGTGCCAACTTTAACTGAATTAGGGATCCACTTACTTCCACTTGGCCAAAATATCATTATCAAAACTTTGTTTTTCATAGTATTTGTAGGAACAACAAAGTTACTTTTACGGTTCTTGAAAATGTGCTGTATCTCAAAAACTACTAGTTCGATCTCGTTTAAACCAATTTTCGTTGAAAGTTTTTGTTACGATCTACATCATGTATGTTACGGGCACCCAATCATGTATTAGTTGTAAGGTTTTTTAATGCAAATAAAGATAATTTTCTGTTGTAAATAAGCATTGTATTTAGCTAGTAGGGCTCGTTTTATTTGAATAGCAAACCGGTTAGTCAGGAATTCCCACTTGCAAGTTAGGTAGGGTAACGATTGACTAACTAGGTAGGAAATATTACGAATTAGGTAGGTAGTTTGGTACAGGGGCGAAGGAGACCATGGTAGTCTGTCTCGCTCAGATGGAGTGAGACGGTAAAGCCTTCAGCTGTTCCTGTCCCCCATTTAGGGTAGGTAGGTAACCCATAGAGTGGATTGTTACGGGTGGGAATTTTATGACGACTAATGTAGGTGGGTGACAAAAATATTAGGAGCTAGGTACAACAACATCGGTTGTCTCCCTCCATATCTCGATGTAGGAGGGTGGCTGTAGAAAGCGTAAGAAAGAGTTCGTAGATGTTTATTATATTTTTAAAAATGTCTAGACGATAGCTTATTAGGTTTCATACATATTATATTATATGAAACCTAATAAGCTTCTACGAGTAGAAAAACGAGCGCAAAAGGTAGAGGACGGAGTCCAAGAGTTAGCTATAGATAGGTAAACCGCTTCATTGAGACCTCGCCTGCGGGGCGGCGGGGCGCGCGGGGATGCGAGAGCGGGGTGCGGGTGGCGCAGATATACCCGCCCACACTGCCGCTCACGCACCGCGCTTTCGCCTCCCTCCGCACCTCTGTGCCCATGCAGGCGAAGTCTCAATGAAGCGGTTTACCTATCTATAGCTAACTCTTGGACTCCGTCCTCTGCCTTTTGCGCTCGTTTTTCTACTCGTAGAAGCTTATTAGGTTTCATATATAATATGTATGAAACCTAATAAGCTATCGTCTAGACATTTTTACCAAATCAAATGGTTTTTAAAGGATTTTCGTCTAATTAATGTTTTATCTGCCACCCTCGAGCAGTCGATATAAATGACAGATGCTAACTTACCTAAACTGTCAAACTTGGATAAAAAACGACAGCCATATTGCAGCCATGTACGCACTAGAGACTAACAGCCTTACCACAAATCACTAAAACAAAGTTTTAGGCACTGTTTAACAAGATTTTAAGAAAATCCTTACCACAAATCAGTTTTTGGCGCTAAAACACTATTTTAAACAGTATTTTAGTTAAACACCCTCCCCCCTATTTTATCTTGTGTTTAACCTCAAAAAATAGACAGATTGACATTTGACAACTTGACTTTCGTTTCGCGGTAACTTAAATTCGTGCTTTCCTATAGAAAATATTATGGATGATTGATTTCACAACAATTGATTTATTGGACTTAATCAACACACAAACAAAATTTTATAGACATTAGACACTATTTTAGACATAGTTTTGTAAAATCAAATTCCACTCAGCAACTTTATGACGGTTTGTGTTGGTATCCGTGTTTCTGTTTTCTACCACGTCTTTCGAACTTTCTATAAGCTGTTTATGGACATCCTGAAAAAAAATTAACAATTACAATGCTATCACGTTTCCAAACCCCACATACGGCGACTATGTAGTAGTAATTATTATCCATATGATATACCTTTTCGTCTTTTGTCCAATTGTCCGAGCTATCTTTCTTTTTTTGATTCATGTTGAAAACAAATCAGTCAATACACAACAAAATACTTCTTTTTACAAATGAATTGAAAACAAAACAAAAAAAGTCAAAACAAATCAGATTCTTCTCATTCTTCTGTCATTACAACTTTTTTTTAAAGATTTGGGTTTTGTTACTATTCAGCCATCATTTCAAGCTTTTGTTCATTTACCCTGAAGTGTGTTGAATGCAACCTGCGTACTAGGAAATGTAATGAATGAACTGAGTGAATGAATGAATGTTTGTATCTAAAACTGGTGTTTAGCTAAACCCATAGAGAAAGAAAAAATCTTCGCTTTAAAAAGAGCGTGCTACTTAGTGAAATTCTATAGGATTTGACAGCGAAAGACCATATGACAGCGATACCGTTTTCTAAGAAATAATGGATTTAGTGGATACGTCAAGTTTCCGTCGTTGGAATTTTTGAAAAATTATGAATGGATATAATTATAATTTAAGTTTTGTATAACAATTTCAGATGAAATGACTTGTGCTTTCAGCGACTGTGAAGTGCGCCGAGGATACAATCCCGAAAATCATACTTTCCACCAGTAAATATGAATCATTGATAAAAATTTTAATTCCAAATTTTATAAAATTTGTGAGTGAAATCGACTCCGATGCCAAATTGTACAGTAAATTTAGGACTTCCTTTGTGATTTGCAGCCATATATCAAAGTTTCCAATAGATTAATTCAGATATTTTCAGTAAAATAAGAAACCGTTTCTTTACACTAGGGCTTGACTAAATGATGACGTCATCAGTATCGATAAATTTTTTGACTGATTTTTTTAGGTAACCGTAATTCTTGCACAGCTTCTTCTCAGCACTGGCCCACACAACTGGCCCGAAGCTGTGCTTTGGTAAGGTCTATGTTGGAACGTGTATAAGTGCTTCTAGCAAGTCTTCATACATAAATAAATAAATATGTAATTTAACAAAAATGAGGTTGTCTTGTTTATCAAATAAAAAGTATTATGTAAGTAAAAGTGCATTAATTTAATTATTTTTGTTTCAATTTACATGATTTATCGTAACCTCGTCGATAAAACTTGGACCACCATAAGATACACATCACTATTGAACGCACACATGTAAAGTAACTTTTTGGTTACGCTGAAAATCCGCGTTTGTCATTCTATACTATACTACTTTCTATGGCTAAACCATAGAATGTAGTATAGTATAGAATGACAAAGGCGGATTTTCAGCGAAACCAAAAAGTATGTGTGCATGTGTGCGTTCAATAGTGATGTGTATCTTAAGGTGGTCCAAGTTTTATCGACAAGGTTACGATAAATCATGTAAATTGAAACAAAAATAAAAATAAAAATTAATTATAAAAATAAATTAATGCACTTTTAATAACAAAATACTTTGTATTTGATAAACAAGACAACTTAATTTAAAAAAAATACAAATTTCTTTATATATGTATGAAGACTTGCTAGAAGCACTTATACACGTTCCAACATAGACTTTACTACAGCACAGCTTCGGGACAGTTGTGTGGGCCAGTGCTGAGAAGAAGCTGTGCAAGAATTACGGTTACCTAAAAAAACAGTCAAAAAATTTATCGATACTGATGACGTCATCATTTAGTCAAGCCCTAGTGTAAAGAAACGGTTTCTTATTTTACTGAAAATATCTGAATAATTATATTGGAAACTTTGATATATGGCTGCAAATCACAGAGGAAATCCTAAATTTACTGTACAATTTTGCATCGGAGTCGATTTCACTCACAAATTTTGTAAAATTTGGAATTAAATTTTTTATCAATGATTCATATTTACTGGTGAAAAGTATGATTTTCGGGATTGTATCCTCGGCGCACTTCTCAGTTGCTTAAAGCACAAGCCATTTTATCTGAAATTGGTGTACAAAACTTAAATTATAACTTTATCCATTCATAATTTTTCAAAAATTCCAGCGACGGAAACTTGACGTTTCCACTAAATCCATTATTTCATACAAAACGGTCTCGCTGTCATAAGGTCTTTCGCTGTCAAATCCTATAGAATTTTACTAAGTAGCTCGCTCTTTTTAAAGCGAAGATTTTTTCTTTCTCTATGAGCTAAACACTGCCCGAATACCTATTTGTGGTACAAAATGTTAAACACATTTCTAAACCCTTTTTAAATTTAAAACAGTTTTTAACTAAACATGACTTAAAACCAGTTTTAACGGATGATTTGTAGTAAGACTGTAATTGTCTACGACCCCGCGATATAGATATATTAAGACTGTACCATGCACGTGGAGATAAATTATCTAGGTAGACGCGGTAAAGCGCGCGACAAACAGGTTTATCGATGTGCCATGCAGCGGGTGCTGGTGACGCAAGTTGCATTAAGTAAAGTCTAGTAAAAAAGTTTGACTTTTCGTCCGCTAGACGCTGACAGCGACCTAAACGCCATTTCAGCGAATCGCACAGCGAAAACATTATTGATGACGGTATGACTTACTCTTACGTGCAGCTCACGATGACATATCTCAAAATGTGGGTCTTGGTGAGCGCTCCACTCGACTTCGACAATCGTAATGCTCAGGACCAAATGGAACGGGGAAACAGAGGGTCGTGAGGGTGGTCGTTGCGTTGCGAGCGTCTAGTGGAATGCACACAAACTATCTATTTAAAGATACACGTCTAAAAAAAATGTTACCCTATGTCTGGGCGTGGACATGGGACTGCAGGGCCTCCACAGTTCGATGGCGGGGTTGTACACGTCCACCCAGTCGCTGTCGTACGATGAGCCCGGCGACGTGTTGCGCCCGCCCACCGCGTAGAACAGACCCTGGGAAAAAACATTTGCATAGTTAAAGTCCATTTAAAAATAGTTGCATAGTAAAAAGTTTCTTTTTGCTTGTCGAATATAGTAAACAATCTTGATATTCCTTTTGAAATAAGATAAACACAAAACACACAGCCTACATAGGCAATAATCGTTGAACACAGAGACCTTTTAAAACACACAGTGAAATAATTTTGTTATCTGATATTATTATTTTAAAAGTTATAAAAAGATAGCTTACAATATTTGACTAGCAACGAAAAACGGTCTTTGGTACTTTATAAGTGGACATTGCCCCGTCAAAAAATATTTGTTTGTCTCACCTATCAGATATAAAAATACAATATATTAAAAATCTAATATTTCGATTATGTAGGAACAACGCTTTTAAATTAGGAAATAGCGGCCACCCATCAAATGTCATTTTGGTCTATCCAAATAAAATCAGAGTAAAGACAACTTGAGGATCGCGGCGCCCAGGCTGGAGCGCGGCACGGTGAGCTGCGGCAGGGTGTCCCCGCAGTTGTCGTGCTGAAGGGCTGTGACAGTTACCGTGAGGAACGCGGCGCCCAGGCCGGAGCGCGGCACGGTGAGCTGCGGCAGGGTGCCCCCGCAGTTGTCGTGCTGCAGGGCTGCGACAGTTACCTTGAGGAACGCGGCGCCCAGGCCGGAGCGCGGCACGGTGAGCTGCGGCAGGGTGTCCCCGCAGTTGTCGTGCTGCAGGGCTGCGACAGTTACCTTGAGGAACGCGGCGCCCAGGCCGGAGCGCGGCACGGTGAGCTGCGGCAGGGTGCTCCAGCAGTTGTCGTGCTGCAGGGCTGCGACAGTTACCTTGAGGAACGCGGCGCCCAGGCCGGAGCGCGGCACGGTGAGCTGCGGCAGGGTGCTCCAGCAGTTGTCGTGCTGCAGGGCTGCGACAGTTACCTTGAGGAACGCGGCGCCCAGGCCGGAGCGCGGCACGGTGAGCTGCGGCAGGGTGCTCCAGCAGTTGTCGTGCTGCAGGGCTGCGACAGTTACCTTGAGGAACGCGGCGCCCAGGCCGGAGCGCGGCACGGTGAGCTGCGGCAGGGTGCTCCAGCAGTTGTCGTGCTGCAGGGCTGCGACAGTTACCTTGAGGAACGCGGCGCCCAGGCCGGAGCGCGGCACGGTGAGCTGCGGCAGGGTGCTCCAGCAGTTGTGGTGCTGAAGGGCTGCGACAGTTACCTTGAGGAACGCGGCGCCCAGGCCGGAGCGCGGCACGGTGAGCTGCGGCAGGGTGCTCCAGCAGTTGTCGTGCTGCAGGGCTGCGACAGTTACCTTGAGGAACGCGGCGCCCAGGCCGGAGCGCGGCACGGTGAGCTGCGGCAGGGTGCTCCAGCAGTTGTCGTGCTGCAGGGCTGCGACAGTTACCTTGAGGAACGCGGCGCCCAGGCCGGAGCGCGGCACGGTGAGCTGCGGCAGGGTGCCCCCGCAGTTGTCGTGCTGCAGGGCTGCGACAGTTACCTTGAGGAACGCGGCGCCCAGGCCGGAGCGCGGCACGGTGAGCTGCGGCAGGGTGCTCCAGCAGTTGTCGTCGATGTTGAACGCCTCGAACACGCCGATGGAATGTCTGAAGTACCCGCCCGCCACGTAGATGATGCGCGGCGTGTTCGGCCGCCGCTCTTTTACTACGGGCTTTTTGTGTAGTGTGAGATCCTAGAGGGAATTAAGTGAGTTAAATTAGTTTGGAACATCACAATATACAAGTTATTCGAAGAATAGCGCAAATAATTTTAGTGGAATTTTCATTTGCCACGCATAATGTTCATTATAATTAACTATTTCAAAACCAAATGAAGGTAGAGTAATTCTCAGTCCGAAAAAAAAGAGATTACTCTTTATTGCACATCCCATAACAAGTCAGTTACAAAATCATTTACGGAAATGTACAATTGAGGCGGTGTGTTGTGTTATTTCTTGCTTTCATAAGCAAACATAAGGATGTTCTTGATTTACTTTCATAAATAAAGTTATCTTCCTATCACAAACACTGAGTCATGATTCAGCCGATCACGTAGTAAAAAAACTTAAGGAGAGTATGCTCTTGAGACTTTTGTTTACTTTCTTAACTAGAGACATCTACCTATCACAAATACCGAGTCACGATTCACGCGATCACGCGTATGTGATCCTCATACGCAAACTATATATCTTATCTTTTGCTGGGGGTTCTTTATGTTGAAGTCATCAAGACGTTTTCTTGTTTGATGATCACAAATTAAACAAAACATAGGCACCGTTATATCTACTGAAACGAGGCTAGATAAAATCTGCTGCATAATTTATACAGGGTGACTTTGTAAACATTGGCATTTTTTTAAACTATGAACCTACTCATGATTCATAGTCCCTTCCACATTTAAAATGAAAATCAATTGATATAAGGTATCATATGATGAAACTAACAAAAATCATATCAAACACTTTAGAAAATATCATTGCTTTACATTAAGCTAATAAATTACAGTTTAGGACTTTGCTGAGAGATTTTAAAAATTTACTTATAATAATATCATAATATGTAAACGTATGAAAAAATTACTCCGCCTAAACGGAAATCGGAGTGATACTGTACGATTTTTAAAATGATATTTCATAACAATTGATTTTCATTTTAATATGTGGAAGGGACTATGAATCATGAGTAGGTTCTTAGTTTAAAATATTGCTAATGTTTTCAAAGTCATCCTGTATACAAGAATCATATATGATATTTCGAGCAAACAAAGGTATATCATATAAGGGCACCAAAATGATATCGAATGTAGTCCAATGCAGTTAGTAAACGCTGCGTAATCGCAAATGATAATGATATTGTTGTGTGTCAAATAAATGTTTCTTTCTTTCTTTCTTTCAAATGGTCAAATCACAGTGACTAGAAGCGAAGTGGTGCATGTTAAAATATAGACGATGATGATGATTTTGTTATTTTAACTATAATTTAGACGCACCTGTTACACTGCCATCACCATTGTTCTTTAAAGTTTAGTTACTTTGATGATAAAACAACCAAAATGAACGGATAACTACGGTGCACATTTTGGAGTGGATAGTGACGTAATTAAGAGTATTTTTATTACTGTTGTTAGCCTTTGATCAAAAGCGAAGCATAGGACGTCCATCAGCAAGATGTATGGATAGATGAAATACTTTTTAAAGATCGCAGTATCATAACACGGGATGAGAGGTAAATTTTCGAGCTATGCGGCCTGCGTACGTGTCACGGTGACGCATGCGGAGACTCGGAGCCTCAGCTATAGCTCCATACACCACCATATTTTCATCCTTGTGTAAGGAATACCAGACAACTATTATGACGGGGGCGTCTACCATAAATACTTAAATACACATATCAACATCCATGACATGCCCCTAGCGGGATTCGAACCCGCGACCGCCGGCGTAGTAGTCAAGAGCGCTTACCATTTTACCAAATGGGTCGTCACATTAAAACACAATAACGTTAGATGGCAGTTCTTGTTGACTTATTCCCTTGGGTCTCACCTTGAATATTCTGGCGAGGTACTCCCTGCAGGCGGGCACCTTCTTGAGCACCTGGCACGTGCTCATCTGCTCCTTGAGGAAGCTCGGCGTGAGGTACTGGCAGCGGACCGCCTGTAGTATGTGCTCCATGCGCGCGTGCCGTCTGTCTTCGTCGTATTTCACCTGCGATACACGCACATTATATTAAACTAGCTTTTGCCCGCGACATCGTTCGCGTGGACTTCAGGTTCGTCCCGTCTAGTAGCGCGAAAAATGTGTTTTTTTACGACCTCACATTAGAAACCTCAAAAATTGTAGCCTATATGTTATTCTGATGTATAAGCTATATTGTGGTAAAGTTTCATTCAAATCCATTCAGTAGTTTTTACGTGAAAGAGTAACAAACATCCATACATCCATACTTACAAACTTTCGGCTTTATAATAGTAGTAGGATAAAAGTTTTAACAAACAAACCAACCCTAATGTTGAAATAAAATTTATGAACATATTCATTACTAGCTGTGCCCGCGACTTCGTCCGCGTGGAATAGTGACTTTGGATAGAATTTTTAATTTATAGGCTTATGATTTTATTACAAATAAGATACTTAAGTATAAGTACTTATAAGTACGCAAGATATAAAGTATTTATATAGTACATTTTAGTACTCACTTATCATTAAAATTGGCCATATTATACAACAATAAGAAGCAAGTAGTAGGTACATCAAAGGTGATCAATTATTATGACCATACCGATTATTTGGACGTTCACAATTTGTATTTCGATTAGGAATTCCTTTGTTTGATAGGATAATATGGTTACTTTACTTTTAACTACTACTTTGCCTCAAAAAAAACTACTACTTTACTAACATTTTACTTTGTTGTGTGGAAAAAATGGATCTAAATATAAATTTTTTCATGGCACTGTTTTGTTATACTTTGGAAAGTACCATAAAGTACCAAATATTCATTTAATTTATACAAACCAATATGGAGGAAACACTACACATTGAATTAAAACACTTTACAGATTCATTTCCACCCACATTTATTTTAAATTGTTTCGCCTCGGCCCCGTCCCGCCTTAGCCCCGGCCCCATCGAACGGGATAAAAAGTATCCTATGTCCTTCTCCTGGTACTAAGCTACCTCCCCACCGTTTCGTCCCGGTCCCGTGCTACCCCAGCCCCGGCCCCGTCTAGCGGGACAAAAAGTATCCTATATGCAGTATCTTATGTCCTTCTCCTGGTACTAAGCTACCTCCCCACCGTTTCGTCCCGGTCCCGTGCTACCCCAGCCCCGGCCCCGTCTAGCGGGACAAAAAGTATCCTATATGCTTTTCCTGATTCTAAGCTACCACCCCACCAACTTTCAGCCAAATCGGTTCAGCCGTTCTCAAGTTATAAGTGTTGTAACAAACACGACTTTCTTTTATATATTGTATATATTTTCTGCCTACCCCCTAAGTCTATTGGCGTGATTATTTCTATCCTAGTTTACTCTCCAAGTAATGCTGAGTCAAATAAAAAAAGCCCCATCAAAATCGGTCCAGTAGATTCTGAGATTAGCCCGGACAAACAGACAGACAGACAGACAGACAGACAAAAATTTTAAAAATTGTTGTTTTGGCTTCTATTACGGTAATTAAGACCCCCTGTAACAATTTTTCATAAAAATCTTCAATGTACAGAAATCGATCTTTTACAGTCTTATTATATGTATATAGATTGTTTTACAAAGAGCCTGCATTGATTATGAATTGTGACTTTTTGAAGTGATACAAACGCAATTTAATTTCTTTGGAGCCTCGGTACAGTGTCATCTTAAATCCTCGACTGTTTACAATACACGCAATACTGAAAGCAACGAAACAGTCGCGCGGCTATCAAACGTGCGTTTGTATCGCTGCAAAAGTCGCAATGTATATGAGCCCTTAGTGTTATTTGGTTTTTGAGGGACCTGCACCCGTTGCATGGGTTGGCTTGTCGCGTCGCGCGCGACGCGGTATAGATAGATATAGGTATATAAACGATCGCAAGATGTCGATATAACTGACGCTATGCTAACTTTCCTAAACTGTCAAACTTGTATAAAAAACGGCAGCCATAATGCAGCCATTACGCACTAGAGACAAATTGTCTACGACCTCGCGTTATAGATATATTAACTCGTCAAGGATGTGTAAACGAGACACAATAAAAAAACCATTGTTATGCGACTCTCGGCATTCGTTTGATACCTGACTGATTAAAAGACTGTACCATGCACGTGGAGATAAATTATCTAGGTAGACGCGGTAAAACGCGCGACAAACGAGTTTATCGATGTGCCATGCAACGGGTGCTGCACTGTAATCGAACGATTCATCATCATCATCATTATCAGCCGAAGGACGTCCACTGCTGAACATAGGCCTCCCCCATGGCTTTCCACAACGACCGGTTGTGAGCGGTCTGCATCCAGTGCGATCCTGCGATCTTTACAAGGTCGTCTGTCCATCTTGTCGGTGGACGTCCTACGCTGCGCCTTTGGTCGAAGGGTCTCCAATCTAGGACTTTTCTGCCCCAACGGCCATCAGTTCTTCGCGCTATGTGCCCTGCCCACTGCCACTTGAGCTTACTGATTCGCAGGGCTATGTCCGTTACCTTAGTTCTTCTACGTATCTCCTCGTTTCTGATTCGATCTCGTAGAGAAACACCGAGCATAGCCCTCTCCATCGCTCGTTGTGTGATTTTGAGCTTCTTTATGAGGCCCATAGTTAGAGACCACGTTTCGGATCCGTATGTCATCACTGGTAACACACACTGGTTGAAGACTTTCGTCTTCAGACACTGAGGTAATTGAGACGAGAAGACGCTCTTACGCAGCTTCCCGAACGCTGCCCAGCCGAGTTGGATTCGTCGATTGACCTCTTTCTCAAAGTTGGACCTACCTAATTGGATTACTTGTCCCAGGTAGACGTACTCGTCAACAACTTCAAGAATTGAGTTCCCAACAGATACCGGAGTGGGTACAACACGGGAGTTCGACATAATTTTCGTCTTTTCCATGTTCATTTTAAGACCCACTTGTTGGGATACTCGGTCAAGGTCTTCGAGCATAATGCCCAGATCATCAAGCGTCTTTGCCACAACGACTATATCATCGGCAAACCGGAGGTGTGTGATGTATTCGCCATTGACGTTGATGCCGAATCCTTCCCATTCCAGGAGCTTGAAGGCGTCTTCCAGTGCCGCTGTAAACAGTTTCGGAGATATAACGTCTCCCTGTCTTACACCTCTTCGCAGTGGAATCGCCCTCGTATTCTGTTCCTGTACTCGGACCGACATAGTGGCGTTGTTATACAGACACTTTAACACCTCTATATACCTATAGTCAATGTGGCACCGCTGAAGAGACCGAAGCACCGCCCAAGTTTCGATCGAATCAAAGGCCTTCTCATAGTCCACAAACGCTAAGCATAGAGGCATATTATACTCCTCTGACTTCTGTATAATTTGCCTAGGCGTATGGATGTGGTCTATGGTACTGTAGCCTTTTCGGAATCCGGCTTGTTCGGGAGGCTGGAAGTCATCAAACCTACGTGCGAGACGATCGGACTCGAACGATTACATTTCATCAATAAATTAATTTTTCATTACTATCAATTGATACCATTAAGAATTGATTACTAGTTACTTATAGGGCCTATATGTAAAATGTTTGCTATATTACTTATAATTATGAAATATTCTTCTTTAATGGCTTCATAAATGCATTCACAAAAGCCGATGTTGTAATCGAAGTCGTATCCAATGTTGTTCTAAATTGCTCCGAGATACGGGTTGGGTATAGGTGTGGGAATCGTATCGCGAAGGTTGGGTTTGGAACCCAACGGTTCTGAATCGCCCTGCTGGCGTGACAAGCATGACAGGTATGTACCTGAAGAATGTTCTTAATAACCGGAAAATTTTGAATTATTGAAAAATACTAAAGTAAAGGATCTACACAAACATAAAAACACATACAACATCAAAATGCATTTCATGCTGACGAAAAAGATTTACTAATCTTTATAGCGTGTTTTATTATCGCTGGAAAAAAGAAACGAAAGGTAATGCAGAGCATTATTACAACATAAACAATGATATGATGAAATTATCTTACGATTCTGCCAGTTGCTAACTGACAATACTGGCTCCAAAATATTTTTGTCTTTATATGATAATAAAAATACGGAAAAACATCATTATTAAAAAATGAATTAACTAACCCAGTTCAAAACTGCATTGTAAACTTCTCTTTCTTCTCTTACGTTTAATTCATCTTTCCTTATTAGTGCTATCAGTTCTTGTAACGTTAACTGCAGAAATTCTTCTTCTTGCGAAACCTGAAAAATTCACGAGACATTAGATATTCATTGAGTCATTCATCATTATTTATGAGAGAACGATATCAAAAAATAAACAAACTCTCGTTCGAGATGACTGCACAGAAAAATATCTGATACTGGTGTTCAAAACATTAACTGGATGTTGTTTGTGTGTATTTAATTTAATTACGGGTCAACGAGGTATGACTGGTATTTAGTTTTTTTCTCATGTGACAATGAAGTTTCTGGATATATTTTTTTAGTTTGTGTCATTAACTGATCTCTCTCCGGTCGTGTCAGATTGCTGACCCATCGGGCTATGAGAGTGAAAGGAATAGCAAAGTAGAAATAGAATAGTGAATGCACCTGTGTTTGCGCACACACCTGTGCACTATAATATGTCCCGCGCAGTCGGTTAGTCGTTGTGACTGGCCACCATAGTCGAAATATGCTAGGGGGACTATTCTTATTACTGTATAGTACCTGTGTGAAATGCCTCTCGATAAACTGGTTGGCTTTCTGCTTGAGCTCCGCGCATGCGTGCTGCTCCGCGAAGTTTGCTATGCCGATAGCGTTGGACAGTCGATATAGCACGTAAAATATAGTATTGCAGCGGTTAGAGAGTAGCATATTAAAGTGACGACTGCACCAGAGGTCCCGGGTCGGGTCAAAAAAAATATGTACCTGGGTTTTCCGGATTAAAAATTCTTAGGGTAGCCCGGAGTTTGGAAGTTGGCGGTGTTTCACTCCGTGCCTCGGAAAGCACGTAAAGCCGTTGGTCCTGCGCCTGATCTCTCTCCGGTCGTGTCTGATAGCTGTCCCATCGGGCTATGAGTGTGAAAGGAATAGTGCACCTGTGTTTGCGCACACACTTGTGCACTATAATATGTCCCGCGCAGTCGGTTAGTCGTGACTGGCCACCATAGTCGAAAACGGCAAGGTAAATAGTCCCTATTATTATTACTGTGTAGTACCTGTGTGAAATGCCTCTCGATAAACTGGTTGGCTTTCTGCTTGAGCTCGGCGCACGCGTGCTGCTCCGCGAAGTTTGCTATGCCGATCGCGTTGGACGGGTCCAGCTGGCGCTCGAGGAACGCGCAGCACGCCTCGATCACGTTCGATATCTGCCGGTACACTATTCCATTTTTAGATTGCTACATTTACACTCGGCAAACTCGGGGATGATATGGGAAAGAGGTTGTTGCTAAAAAATGAATATTGGACACCAATCACATACATTACTCTAATCTAAAAGTAAGTAAGTTGCTAATGCATTTGAGTTATGAAAATTTGAAACAACGATGGTAACACTCATACCCGAGACAATAGAGAAAATTGTGATTTCTACATTGACCCGACAGGGAATCGAACCCGGGGCCTCGAAGTAGCGACGCCTTGAAACCCAGTGTGCTTAACCACTACACCATCGATACGCAAGCTTAGCAAGTGTCATACGCTTAGGTACGCTAAAAAATCTATGCCACATAAGTTCCATTCAGAAACATTGATATGATGTGCCGCTATCGAATGGTCTGCCGCTATGGAATTAAATCTGCCTTAACCTATTAGCGAATTGAGTCCACCTTAACCTCAGTATTTTACTATTTTCATCTAGGATTCGAACCTAAGACTTATGACGGGAAATCAAATGACTGAATTACTATAACGAGATACAGTCAACCGTGAGTCTTAAAACGGTCCTAACAGTGATTCAAACAGACAATTAAATTTGAATCTTACTTCATTTGATACTTTGAAATGCAAAATTTTTGTGAGGCTTTGTTATTATTATCGACGTTTCATGGGTTTAAAACTTGGATGATTTAAAATTGCACCATGACGGTGTAAAAATAATATAGTTTTTTTACTAATTTGTAAATTAGATAATTGATTCAGGTAACAATTAAAAAGTTACAGCGGGAAATCCTAGCTTTAACTTTTCAAATTTTATGTGAAAAATAACACTTTAGTCCACCGATGACTTCGGGCGCTCTTCATTAACAGCGAAGCAATCTATTGATAGTAATAAAATAATAATTACATATTAATTAAGTATTATTTCACACTTCCAATAATGTTAATTTTATGAACAAACATTTTGAGTTATTGCACAGTAATAGTTGCTACGGACGAAAACTCGCCAATCATGCATAGCAGAAAAATGCATGTTATTTGGCACGTATTCGATCGTGTCATGATATTGCATGCTAGTCTAGATAAATTGAGAATGGGTTTTCTTTACAGAATATTCCATGAACTTCGTTTTATACCGAATATTTTCTTTACAATCTTGCCAATTCAGTAAGCAGCGAAAAGGCATATTTATCTGAAGATTGAATACACATAAAATATAAATATGCGCCAGACAATATATACCAATTGACTTAGTTATTATATGATATGGGTTTGCTCTTGTCTCTAGACTATACCAAAGGCATAGACAATATATACCAATTGACTTAGTTATTATATGATATGGGTTTGCTCTTGTCTCTAGACTATACCAAAGGCATAGACAATATATACCAATTGACTTAGTTATTATATGATATGGGTTTGCTCTTGTCTCTAGACTATACCAAAGGCATAGCCAGGGACGAAGATGAAGCGAGCTCACCCAGAAGAAGCATGTTCACACTTTTTTTGAAAATAACAGGGTTATAGACCGATGGATTGGAAACACAGATGCGGGTCGAGAGTTCCACTCTTTTACTTGGTTTCGAAGTAAGGAATTTTCTTCCTTGTGTTGCGAATACCAGATAACGATTATGACAACGTCTCCCATAAATGCACACATAAACACTGTGTAGGGATATTTTGGATTTACTCAATTTACTCAAAAAATATTTTTGAATTTTGCAGGTGCTTTTTAACGCGTAGGCTGCGTGCCCTCATCACTGTTGCGAGATCGCTCTCACAATATCCGAAGGAAAATATTTATACAAATATTTTAACAATCGATTAAGATGAAGAAAGCCAATTTATAGTTACAAAACACTATAAAAACAAAAATCTACTATAAGAAATCCATTTTTATTGCGTAAACAATTTTTTTGAAATTACGGTAAAACTAACTATGAATGTGTTTCAAGAAAAATAAGGAAAGATTGATGTGTTTTTAACAGCTTTATGAAAAATCAGTAATCAGTAAAACCTCCCATGACGTTACTAACGGTCCTACAACGGTTTTTCATACTTTAGATTAAGTAATCCAAGTCTTGCTGCGGTATATTGTCCCTTAAGGTCCGGCTAGGGTTCAAAAAAGTTGCTCTTCCGTCGCAACGTTTGTAGGGAAATTCTTCAAAGCCCTTCTTTGGAGCATGTCCCACGCGTGTTCTATGGGGTCTAGGTCAGGCGATTGCGCGGGCCAGCCACAGACCGATACGTCGTGCTCCTGCAATCAGCTCGTGTGTGTGGACGGGCGTTAGGCTGCGTTTCCACCAGAGATGTGCGATGGAAATGTGTCGTAAGAGGATGTCTAGCTGTGCTGTGAAAATGTGTGGGTGTTTCCACCAAAGCTGTGCGATGAAAATGTGTCTACGAGGATGTGTAGCGGAGCTGTGAAAATGCGCATTAATGTGTGGTGCGAAGATGCGTTGCGAAGCTGTGAAATGTGTCGACAGGGGTGCGGTATATGCGCAAACCTATTCAACACACATTCCTCGCACACATTCCTCGCACACATCCCTCGCACACATCTCTCGTACACATCCCTCGCACACATCCCTCGTACACATCCCTCGCACACATTCTTCGCTTGTTTTGTATGCGCAAAAACCTAGCTCCGCTGAGCCGTTTCCACCAGAGATGTGCTGACCGAGGCGAGGTAAATGAAGCGATTCTATTGGTCCTTTACAAACACATTCCTCGCTACGCATCCTCGCACATCTCTGGCACGCAGCCTTAGGCTGCGTTTCCACCAGAGATGTGCGATGGAAATGTGTCGTACGAGGATGTCTAGCTGTGCTGTGGAAATGTGTGGGTGTTTCCACCAAAGCTGTGCTGTGAAAATGTGCCTACGAAGATGTGTAGCGGAGCTGTGAAAATGCGCATTAATGTGTGGTGCGAGGATGCGTTGCGAAGCTGTGAAATGTGTCGACAGGGGTGCGGTATATGCGCAAACCTATTCAACACACATTCCTCGCACACATTCCTCGCACACATCCCTCGCACACATCCCTCGTACACATCCCTCGCACACATTCCTCGTACACATCCCTCGCACACATTCTTCGCTTGTTTTGTATGCGCAAAAACCTAGCTCCGCTGAGCCGTTTCCACCAGAGATGTGCTGACCGAGGCGAGGTAAATGAAGCGATTCTATTGGTTCTTTACAAACACATTCCTCGCTACGCATCCTCGCACATCTCTGGTGGAAACGCAGCCTTATTGTTGTTGTCGATGGGGGTAGATTATTAGTAGCACCTTGCTACGGTGTTGTTTCTGTGTGTTTCTGATCCAAACGAGGTCTGTTCTTCCACCAACACGAATTCTTGCCCAAATCATAAGGTATGAATGGACTTCCTGAGGATGTTGCAGACGACTCTCATGACCAGGAACTCGCCAACTAGGGGAGAGCAGGAGGCCAATTTTTGTGCAGTTTGTGCACGAAAAAAGTTCACTGAACGAATTTTCTTTTTCAAAGAAAATACAGTTATAGCTTTATTAGGCCCACAATTTCTATGCATTTTGATTTCTTTCGTGCGGTAGTTTTTTTACGTGGATATATTACTTGTTTTTTTTTCGGTAAAACAGATACGTCATTATCTATTTACCACACGAAATAAGTTCCATCATGCGAGAATCGGCCTCCAGGTAACGTGCACGCGGTTGGAGGACACCAACCAGCCTTCACCCCTGACGCACCGCGCTCTCGCCTCCCCCGCGCCCCTGTGCACCGCAGGCGAGGTCTCAATTCTGCGCTCTACCTATTGATGTTAGTCAAGTCACAACGTCTGACAGGTCATGTAGAAGCAAAAATGAAAATGTAAAGTCAGTTTTTAACATTTTTATCCTAATGTACGCAACACGTATTTCCCCCGCCTATAACAACTATGCAAAAAACTTGCATTGTCATATTATCATAATAATACGGGTTTATCAGTCAAAATACACTGAACTATCTTATCGGCAATAGCAAATAAGCATGAACTTGGCTCACATGCCGAAGAATTAACGTTTTTTTAAAAAATGATTACTAATGTCATTCTAATATAGTCTTTACAATCACCTAATTACCATACAATTATTTTTTTTTTTAAATTCTTTATTCAATAAAACAAATCAATAACAAGTAATAAAATCTGCCAAACTGCGGACGCAGTTTATCGGCAGGTGTTCTCGTTCCTTAAATATCTAGTTATCCAGTTATAAACTATTTATAAAAACTAAATTACCATAAGTTAGGTTAAGTTTAGGTACACATAATATTTAAATTGGTTATGGACAAAGTGACAAGTAATGTTTTTTGAGTCTCTTTTTTAAGCTGGTTTTTGATGTGACATCCTTAAATATTTCATGTGGTAGGTCATTGATTAGAGTAGGTACCAACCACCTCCTTTCTCTTTTACCATAGTAGTTTGTCACATTAGGTACAGCCAGTTTATTTTTCTTTGAAAGCCTGGTTGGATACCTATGGACTCTTTCCTTTTTAAAATTATTTGTGTTATATTGTTCCACCAGTATTGCTAGCTTCACCTTTGCGTCTACAGGAAGAATTTTACATACACTAAAAAGTTTTTCGTAGTCTTTATTTAAAGTATTCTTAACATTTTTATTAACTAAAACTTTTACTAATCTTATTTGGAGTTGCTTTATTTTATTTAAATATAACGGAAATGTAAGTCCATATGCACCCAAACCATAAGTTATCACAGCATCAGCAAGAGCGAAATATAACATGTACAATATTTTTTTACTAGCGAAAAACTTTAGACTATATAGTTTTCCAAGTACAGAACGTAGCTTATTGCACACATTATCCACATGAAGGTTCCATTTAAAATGACAGTCAATTGTAACACCTAAGTACTTATACGAAGTTACCTGATCAATCATCTTGCATTTACAATTCTCACCATTACCGTGCAGACAATCATACGTGTGCCCTATGATATTGACTTTTATCGATTTTCTTTGAGCATGATATGGAGAGTAAATAGCCATGCATTTAGTTTTATCAACATTCATAATAATCCCGTTGTCGTGCGCCCATTTGGTAACGTTATTAAAATCCCTTTGGAGTTGATCTCTTATTTCTTCCTGGTTCTTACCACTGTACATAATGCATGTGTCGTCCGCATACATATATGCATTACATTTTTCTAAAACATTAGTCATGCTGTTCACATGCATTATGTACCCGACCGGGCCGTACACAGAACCAGTTGGCACGCCGTATTTTACAACACCCTTCTCACTTTCGGTTCCGCATACGGATACCTTTAGTGACCTCCCCTTCAGGTATTGGCAAAACCACGAATTAACAGGGCCTCTAATGCCACATTCTTCCATAGCCCTTAGGAGTCCAGTATGATCCAAAGTATCGAATGCCTTTTTAAAATCAATAAAAATTAACATTACAATACTTTGGTCATTCAGGCATCCGTTTACGTCATTCGTAAATTTTGCCAAGGCCGTGGATGTACTTCTACCTCGCCGAAATCCATGTTGTGCATCTGATAGCAGATTATTTTGCTCGAGAAATTCAGTGATTTGGCCAACAATAACTTTTTCTACAATTTTATTTACTACGTTTAAAATTGCTATCGGTCTATAATTAGTACATTGAGCATGCGATCCTTGTTTATATATTGGTCTTATAATGGCCACTTTAAGTTCCTCAGGATACATACATTTTTTAAAGCACTGGTTTACAAACAGCGCCAAAACAGGACTTATTTCCTTTTTAATAGACTTAATGTCTCCTACACGAATACAATCTGAACCGGCCGATTTATTGCTTAGTAAGTTATCAATAATTTTAGATATTTGTAGTTCAGTAACTGGTTTATATCTGAAACTCACAAGACTAGGTTTTACATACGTATCTCTGTCTAAAAAAATACTCTGACATTTATGTTTGATGTTATCAATTTCTGAGGTAAATGTTGTACAGAACTTATTACATACAGCTTCCCTGGTACAGTCTTTTAACATATATTTTCCAATGATACTATCTACCGTTAATTTTTCTCTTCCCAGCCAATTATTTATATTACTCCATATTTTTCTTAAGTCACCATTACAATTTATTATAGTATCCTTCCTATATTTATTTTTAGCTTTATTTATTAACTTATTTGTTAAGTTTCTTTGTTTTGTGTAATCAAGTCTATAGTTATTATTTTTCGGCTGTGATTTCCATTTCCTAAAAAGTAAGTCCCTCTTATTAATCATATTTAACAGGTGTTGATTAACCCATGCTTGTGAGTCACGTTTTTTACTATATCTATGCTCAACTTTACTATCTTTATAAATATTTCCAAACAAATCGGCCAGTTTTTGATACAATGTAAGCGGATTATCTATGCACAACAGCTGAGCCCAGTCAGTTGATTGTAGTCGGTTGTAAACGTAACTGTTATTTATACCTGTCTTAGCCATCGATCCCGTACTGTCGCTTTTGTTCACATCAGCTGATAGTCCTATTATGTAATGGTCAGCAATACTCGTCATAACGGTATACGCACACAAGGTTCTAGCGCTCGCATTTCGCACGAATATATGGTCGATACAGGACGTCGTCTTGCGCTCCGCGATGATCCTCTCCCGTGTTATTCCGCGAACGGCGCATTGCATTCCATGTTTGCTCATTGAGTTTAGGTAACTTACTGCAGTGTTATCCAATTGCTTTTCTAATATATTTATATTCACGTCACCTATAAAGACTACGTTATTGCGTGTGTTAGCTATCAATGTCTTAATTTCTTTTATAAATCCTTTCTTATCAGTGTCGGGCGGTCTGTAGGTAACTATAATTGTAGTTTCAAAATCGTTGTGAATGGACCTCAAGGTTCCAACAATAACTTCACAATTGAGCATCACTGATTTTGTGTCTTGTTGAGAGAAGGCAAAATAGTTTTTTACGTATAATAATATTCCTCCCCCTCGTCGTTTTTGCCGCGTCCATGTATACATGTTATATCCGTCAATTTTAAATAAACTAAGTTCACATTCCTTCACATTTATCTCCGTTAGACATATAATATCCAAATTACTACTGCAATCCTTTATTGTCACAAGTAACTCGTTAAAGTGTTTACGTAATGAGCATATATTTACGTGGATAATGTTAAACGAAGTGGGTTCTTGACTAACGTAAGCACTCCATGTGCTTATATCTATGAATTGCTTAAATTCTACATCAGATAGAGAGACTGTTTAAAGGACACTGGTTTGAAGGAAATACTAATTTTTTCACGCAAAGTTCTGACTAGTTATTGCGAATGGTCAAAGAAGGCATAAAAGTGCATATTTTATTTCAGATTTATTAATTATTTATGATGTTTTTCATATTTCATGATTCTATGTCTTAAGATTGCAATCAGTCAGACATGGCGAAACTATCTTAAGGGTTTTTTGTTGACTACGGATCTTTAAATACCCAGGCGGAAATCTAATAAACGGACCCTTCGTATCTCTACTGATAAAGTTCTGATTACATTGCTAACCTTTTTACCCGTAACCATGACAATTTTAATATTTTCATGACTTGTAATCTTAATAATCTGTTAAGCCAAGTTTAATACATACAATTCTTATCGTAATACCAACGTTGATGTTCAATACAAACGAAAAAAAAACGCAATAGGACAGCAGATATTAACATAGTTATTGATACCATTTGGGCGAGGAATACATATCGCGCGTAATGTGTAAACAACAGTCTACTGGAAGGCTAGTCTGCTATTCCAGACATAAGAAAATCGTAATTAATCATCATAATATTTTAGAGTTAGGCTGTTGTCGGTGGAGTTTATTCCATATAACCTCCAAATAAGGGAATGGTGGTTAGTTACCCTATTGCCACCCACACCGCTGTTTAAGAACCGGGTATTTCCTCGCCACCCAACACCATGGGAACCCTTATTTAATTTTGATGGCGGCGTTTACTCGCCATGACACACAACCGTCACTGAATATTGTAGCTTTTAGTAGAGAAGCCCATTCCAGCGTAATTACGCCACGGCGGCAACAATAAACTACCACAGCGGCGCCACTCACAAACTATTTACATGGTTCTTTTTTGGCTCCGTTATACTAAAGAAGATGTTTACAAAAATGCCAAGATCATGTACGGTTTATCTAAAAATAGCTAAAAATACAGGTAATTAAACATTAACAACTATTATGTTAGTTAATTTTATTCAGAATTTTTTGGTAATTTTAATCATAAAATAATAAACTTTTAAAAACCCTGGCAACTCATTATGAGTAAACTTACTCCAAAAACATGTTGAATCGTGCAAGAAAGGTTAATCTGTCAATGTCAAATGTTATTTTGCTTCCGGCTTTCGATCTTTTTTAATCTGTTCAAACAGCTGATTAGCTGATAGGTATTTGAAAGATTTATTAAACATCATGAAATATTGCTAGATTTTATTAGTTTACGTTACATATTTACCCAAAAATTTAATATTTAACGGACAAAAATCATTCTAAAAATTATTAATCTTTAATAAACTATATTTAGTGTCATGTACAGGGTGTTGGCATTTTCCCCATACAAACGAAAACATCTCCTTTGTATGGATTGGTATGAACGTTCAAATGAAACGGCAACACTAGACGCGTTTTATACAAATACCGCTGGGATTTCGCTGCCGTCGCGGCATAAATGTTAAACATCCTACGTTTTTGACCTCGTCAAAATGCCCCTACCTGGAACATGGTGGCAGCGGGCAGCAGTTGGCAGACCGTCACCTCGGTGATGCGGATCTTTCCCGTGTATAAGAAGTAGACGAGCCACGCCATCGCCGAAGGGCACACGCCTTGCAGCCGAACCCTGGACATCTCGCTTTCTTTGAGCCCGCTGGTGAACATCGCCTGTGGATAGCATAACGACACATCAGAAAAGTATGTTAAAAGTGCGATATATTCAGGGTGACAGCACCAATAATGGACAGAACAGTTAACTATCAGGACACAGAAAATATGTTAAAAGTAGTCTCATAAATCAGACAAATAGCAAGGTTTGCTAAACAATCTCTGATCCTAACAACTCACTATCATATCTTAATTAACGCAAGACACTCACGCAGATACACACCTACATACTCGCTCTAAAATTTCTAAAATTTAAGTTAGTTTCTTGTTACTAATCTTGATTTTCTTACTCGCACTATATTTTTAAAATTGCAAACTTTAACTTAGTGCCTCCACGACACAGGCGTGGCCTAGTGTGGAGCCCAAAGCAAGTATTCTCACTTTCATGTTGGTCACTTATTATGTTTTTATGATTTTTGTTACGTGTACTACATAAGTCATTTATTATTATGCTAAGTGAACAACTTAATTTATGTGTTTGTAAATAAAGATATTTTCATTTTCATTTTTATGTAACTTTTGTGTTGTTTATATAAATATCAAACAAGAGTTGATTATTTTGTCAACTAGCAACACTACACTGAACTGGACCTCTTGCTGTTAAGACTAAATATGACTAATGTCATAAAAATAATTGGTAATTTCATTATACATTGGCCGCAAAGTGAAATAGTCCTAATTGACTACATATAACCATCAGGACTATTTTACTTTGCCGTAAACCAAATTCAGTATCCATTTAGGTATAGAGTGCGAGAGTTTATAAGGGAGAAAAGATAAATGTCAACCATTTACTAAGCTTAATGTTTGTTTCATTTATATTGGTTCAGAAATAAAGAGTTGGGCTTTCTTTACCAGTCATGCACATAACTTTCAAATAAACTCAGTTCGAAACTGGTCATGGACAACAGTGTTAAGCACTTTTTATCACGACACCGGCTATAACGATATCGACCAAAACGATTTACAATTCAAATCATGTCAATTAATAAATTACCACATTGCACATACAGTTAGAGTCCACTTGTAAATTCATTTAATACATTTTCGCATAAAGAAAAATACAGGTTTAGACATGAGTTCACACGAAAACGTGATGTTGCTATTTATTTAGGTAATGCCAATACTGGGAAAGGATGACGTGCTCTTTCAACGCGCATTTCATATTCTTTGCCTCGTGTGTCCACTACACACACTTAGTTAGCAAGGTCACTCTACCCAAGAAGTCTAAGATTCGAATCCCAGGACGGACAGAAGTTTCTGGGTTTTTCTATCTGGAAATAACAAACACCTGGGCACTATAGTATCTCCTGCGTAACTGACCTATCGGTAGAAGAATATTATTGTTTGTCAGAACATGGAATAAGGGAACTGTTATAATTCGATGTTAAGACATTTCAGCTTGTTGGTTCAGAACGGATTTTTCAAAGGTAGATTACATTCATCGTAATGTGTGTTTCTTTGCTTATAGGACCTACACAAATTCTGTGTTTTTGACATTGTAACTTTTGCGTAAAGGTTATTCAAGTGGTGTTATTAAATGAGCCTCTATGAATCTGGTTTAGAATTCAGTCTAATATGGATGGATAGAGGTTGTACTGGA
This sequence comes from Pyrausta aurata, assembly GCA_963584085.1. Taxonomy (NCBI): domain Eukaryota; kingdom Metazoa; phylum Arthropoda; class Insecta; order Lepidoptera; family Crambidae; genus Pyrausta; species Pyrausta aurata. Next base: position 23,276 of record CAUZXH010000496.1, on the reverse strand, counting down.
AAGTTGGAATGGGAAATCCGTCATTTCCTTCGACGAAGTCGCGGGGTACAACAAATTACGCATCAATTTGCGCGACTGACTATAACGTCACACAAGGTCATCGAAGCCTTAAGTGTTTCGCGATCTATATTGATCCATACTTGCATTTATTTATTTATTACTAAGCCGATATTTTACTACAATCGCGCCATCGTTTATGTGAGGATTTTGTTGCGGTCTAGGGTGATAGAGATATCTATCTGTATAGTATAAACCTATTCACTTTTATCTTCAGATGGAGGATTAGGTTTAGGTACGTACGGATAAGTTGATAAATAATAATAATAAATATGCGGCAGACATCACACCAATTGTCTTAGTTTCAAAGTAAATAATTTTCTTCATCGTGTTTCGAATACCAGACATGACTTAGGTACAAATGTTCGTGCTCATCACATTAATATTTGCCCTTTGCGGGCTTCGAAACCGCGACCGCTGGCATAGTAATCGGGAGCGTTAACCACTGCACCAAAAGGTATTATCTATTATTTATACAAATTACAATGATGGAATCTCAACCTATGATTTATATGAACTACGTCTATGACAAACAATAAGTATTAGTAAAGAAGGTGTTTAATTTTTTTTCCGTACATTGAAAATAAAACATTTATTAATAATTAATTCATTAAATACCTTAAAGTATGGACTGCCAGCTGCAAGCACAACTTTGTGCACGTGAAAAAGCTCGTTGCCGACTTCCAAAATGACGTCTGTGAGCATGTGGTGAGATCTCATGGTGAACATCATCTGTCAACAATACCATGTTATGTTACAAAATTAGCATTATCAGCAACTAAATAATATAATACTCGTATCTACAAGAAGAGAAATGTGACTTGTAAGTTGTAACGTGTTACTCATACTTTGACTTAAGACGCGGGATAATCTGAGGCAATCTAAGAATAGTAAAATCACTAAGTTCTACAATAAGCCAAATTAAATTATCATTATTATCGAACTAGAAGCTATGGCTAGTTTTTTTCATTAGTAGGTTCTTACAGCGGCGATTTTACACTACACTGCAGAAAGTAATCAAAGATTTTGGTCAGACTTTTCTTCTCCGGTATGACATTACTCAAAGGCAACAAACTCAACAATTCTGCAATTATGACAATATTGACGTACTCATAAATCCCAACATAAAAACCGAATGTAGCAATACAATATGTTAGGTCATGCCATTACGAATATTTATTATCAAAATGACTTTTCAGCTGTTTGTACAATAAATACGCGCAAGATAACAATATGCAAGTCATGTCGACTCGCTATCAACACAGTCGCTCCGCGAATATTTATTGTTGAAGATAATGAACATGAGGCTAATGAACGAAAATGAATAAGTAATTAAAATTTTGGGCCGTGGTTGTGGTTTTTATCGTCAAAACATCCATTCATAAAAACATACGTGGTATTTGATTTTAAATACCTATTCAAGACGTTAGTTGCAAAGAAGTGAGGGCAACTTTATTTGGTTAAGTAAAGTTTCTGAATAATGCTAGGTCATGCCGACTATCAGACTTAAAATCAGCAAAAAAGGTAGGGAAAACTCCAAGGTTATCGTCCAATAAGGATGACGAAAGCCACAAAACTTAAGGCTGCTGTCACCTACCTTCTAACAAAGTTCAAGTGCAGTTATCTTCCCAAAAATGACTTAACTGACAACTTTTTTTGACTGATTTGTGTAGAAATAAGCTATCTACATAAGATGTAAGCTCTGAATTTTTGACTCAATCTTTAAAATGCCTGTAATTTGCAATCATAGAAGCCAAATTGACGGTTTTTCTGGTGCACTTTTCTAGATCAGATGTTGACATCAGCTATCGAAATAACATAAACTTGAAGGGAATTACGTTCGTCTACAAGGTGTTGACTCTGTTTTTTTTTATTTATTGCTCTGGTTATTCCAAATGAAGACAAAATTGAAACCATGTTTTGGCATAAAATACGCACCTAAAGACAGGCGATTATCTCTGAGATACATTGCACTTTTTCTGTGTTATTTGATAAAACAATGTTATAGAGGTTCCTATCTTTGTCTTCGCATCTAAATTCTTGATTTTATCGTGTACAATATATTCAAAATATCTTACTAAAGTAACCTATAAATTTGAGATTTGGAGCTGTCACGGACGTTCATCTTCGATCGACATTTGACAGACAGCGCCGAGCGCTCGGAGGGGAAGGGTGTGTCGCTCGTTGTCTTCGCTGCTAGTCTTTTATTTCGTGTATGATACTCATTCCAAATTTGAAAATATCACGCTTTGCACAAATTTTATACGGCGACCAATTCGCTTAGAGGCTTTATGCAACAGGCATAAAGCCACAAAGTGCATTTGGATTGTCGATGGTCTCTAATTATAACAAAAAGTATTCGTGCTTTTATAAAGATTTGTAGTTGTATTTAAAAGATTAATAAATGTTATGTAAACTTGCATAGAAAGGAATCCTTATTAATACTATAAACAAGAAAGATTTGTATGTATGGCGACTATTTCAAGAGGTTCATGAGTTATAACGAAGATCTTTTACCATATACAATGTGTATTTTCGAAACTTGATCAAACAAAATGTGCAGATACTAGGACCAAAATTATCGACAAATATAATTATAATAATAAATTGTCCATAAAATTAAATTGTGGTACATGATGAGCAAACTGTTTCTATCACCAAACAGTTAAATGACAATTTTAGACAAATACTAAATTAATTAGGCCAAGAATAAGCAATAGTACTAATTTTATTGCATATTATGTATGGGGTTGCAAATAATAACCTTATTTATATAAAATAAAGTAGTATCAGTAACACTACTTTATAGTTCAACAACGGTAGACTGATTTTTATATTTACTTTGTTGAATTGGTATTTACCTCTTACCCCTTAACACGTTCCGGGACACTGTTCCAGACACAATAGATGTTTTATTGTTTTCACGCCTGTAGGCGGTCACTGTCCCGGAACGTGTTAAGTTATTATGAAACGGAGCTGGGGCGCGCTGAGGCTGGATACGAAACAAAGTATAATGGGGCCACTAGTCCTTACATCCATAAAAACTGGCAACGGGTAAAACGGACTCACGTTCCGGACGGGATAACTGAGTAATAATGAATGTACATTTTATGATATTGTGTGTCTGCTGGCGAATAGTTATTTTTTAACCGATTTCAAAAGGAGGAAGTTATCAATTAGATTGTATGTTTTTTTTTGTATTTATATCATCCTCATATCTCAGTCATTTGTTGACAGATTTGATTTTTTTTTTCATTTTCTTATAGAGTTTAACTTTTAATTGGTCCGATTGTGGCCAAATCCGGAACTGATGATGGGGTCTTGGTGTAATCGAGGGAAACTCTTAAATCTAAAAGGCGCGTATGGGGCCGTCCATTAATCACGTGAGGCTCAAAAGGGGGGGGGAGGGGGTACGGAAAACATCACGAAACATCACGAGGGGGGAGAGGGGGGTCTCGTTAGACATCACGTGTATTAATTTTATTTATTTTTTGTCAAAAAGCGCTATTTCTGAACCGAAATTTTGAACGGCGCGAAAATTTGAACGATTTGTAGTATACTGTCCACGAAACGCCCACGCGTATCCTCACGCTACGAGGGAGGGAGGTTCTCTGCGTAGTGCGCGAGGATGATGATGCCGAGTGGCTTGACGAAACCGAAGTTAATATGTCACAAACCTCTTTGCCAATAACAACTTCCAGTGAAGAAGAAGCTTTACCAGTTGTAACCTTAACACGTTCCGGAACAGTGAACGCCTACAGGCGTGAAAACAATAAAACATCTATTGTGTCTGGAATAGTGTCCCGGAACGTGTTAAATGAAAGTCTTGCAACTCCGTGGGACGAAGACAACATTAATTAATTATTATATTATTAATTAATTATTAATTAATTTTATTGCAAATACATATAAATGTTTTTCGAATCAAAACGCCATTTGTTAAATATTTTTTTCCAGTCAAAAATAGTCTTTACATAGACTTCCAAAAAAATACACGTGATCCAGGGGGAGGGGGGGGGGAGTGGTCACAAACCTCACCAAATATCATCAGGGGGGAGGGGGGGGTCAAAAAATGAGAAAAACGACCTCACGTGATTAATGGACGGCCCCTATAGTGTTTTTGTACTAGTATTTCAATATTGACGTGTCTTTACGTCTGATAGTCACTATTTTATAGAACTGAGCTGATAGTGGAACTCCTTAATGGTTAGGAGTTCAGTGATTATGACGCCGGAACTTATGTAAGGTACTTTGTAGCTTATTAAAGAGCAGAGTCGAAAGGTGAAACCCCCTCCCCTTGATTTTAATCACTAACAATTTGCAAATAAAATACTTTTATAATAAAGTAAAAACTGACTTCAAAAACAAAATACACTAAAAAGTCCTTAATAAACTCTTGAAAGGACTCCATTCCAAGGACAAGGTTTGCCTAAAATGGAGTCCTTTCAAGAGTTTATTTAAGAATTTTTGGTGTCTTTTGTTTTTGAAGTTTGTTTTGTTGAAATAGTATGGCGGTGAAGTGATCATTATCCCAACAAAATTAAAGACAAATAAGGGCTTTTGTTTTTAGTATTTGACTTTGAGTAGTAAACATGTTGTGTTTATAAATTTTCTAACATCATTCGTGCTTTGGATTTTGAATAAGAATAAGCGGACGTCAAAAAGTAAACGGACAGTCTTTCTTTATATGGACCGTATAGAGGCGTTATTTAGTTCTACAATCTTTGATACGTACTTGTACGTACGTATCATTGGCCATTGGCGTCAATTCCATACTGTGTGGGACTTGTTCATGGCATTAATTCCATACGCTAGTAACAGTATTTCAATGGTTTCAACCTAAATAAATAGGGCAATATTTTGCTTAGTTGACATGACTTTTCTTTCTGGGTACTGATTACACCAGTGACTTTCACAATCATCACCTAGCTATAAACTTGTATAGTTATACGCTTGTTTTAATAGATGCGTTTCATGGGATGTGTATGTAGTTAATATGAACCTGTATTCAAATTGTACGCAAATGCCATGAAGTTCTATAGTTCTATTCAAGTCCACATTCATATAATATTTCATTATCGAAAAATTTCTATGGATAAAATGATATGATACCGGTGTAAACCAAATATTTAAATAAAAATGATGTTATTTATCATCTGTTATACATTAAATACTTGAAATCTTGATCTAAAACTTCTTAACTACATTTTCTGAATGACAGCTATAGTAACTTGTCACATATTTCATATATCAAAATACAAATCATATTAAAGAACAGCGTCACACTAAAAAGTATTTATGTGTTAATAAATCCTCATAGCACCCAGTTGGTATGACACGTAGATCAAGCGCAGAACCAACGGCAGCATCCACCAATAAACCTTAGTCCCCGTTTCTCATGTAGTTCACATTCGTAAAAAAATACCTATTTTCAGAGTCACGACTGACTAGTGATGTGCCAAGTCATCTTTTTTTGATCTCGAAATATTTTAGAAATTCGTTACAAAAATCCAAATATGGACCGACTGACACTAGAATGTTTTTTAAAACACGATTCAAATCAGGACTTGAGTCGGAAGAATCTCTATAAAGCATTACAATTCCATGAAATAGCTAACACGGCACATCACTGGTTAGTCGGTGCAGGTCGGTACGTGTTACCCGCCTCTATATGTCTTCACCCTTTGGATGCATTTTGTTTCTTTCCATGCTATTAATTTTTACGTTATTATAGCTGTACGTTTGTGTTTAAATCTGTGAATTTAGTTATTGAATTACCAAAAGGAAAATGTTCGCGAACGGAATTGACGCGAGCCCTGATTCCGAACTGTATTCGCGTAGGTATTTTAAATACAAAAAAAACTGGTATAACATTAATTTATCATATCGACTTTTATATGACCATCATTTTCTACGTTCATCTTACGCATAGCCTACTACCTAGAGATAAAGTATCAAAATTGTTTGATTACAGTAAACATTTTTTTGTGTCCCGGACATATAAAATCGCACACACACATTGATAAATTCGGTAAAATCTGAGAATCTCCAGACTGTCATATCACTCTTAAACAACGAAATATGGCATAGTTACCAAATGTTTATCAATATTTTAAAAGCTTATAAACACGTCTATCGGTGGACTCTTTTCTGTTTAAAATGCATAGTAAAGAAAAATTTTGTGTAACGAACCCATGGAAATAGGAAAACATCCAGATAACAATAGAGAAGATGGTTGTGAAAGTTCCACCGGAACGGAATCGCATTCTTTTGAAGACCCAAGAAACATACAAGCGGTTAAATACCGTATACAAAGTCCATCTTTGCAAGTCCAACATTTGAAACAATCTTGAAATTCTTTTTTATTAACGAAAATATTCCTTTTGAAAATGACCACAAAAGTTATTTCTTTTTTTAATTAAATAGTCAAATTATTTTATTTGCTGATATTATTTTATAAGTTACAAAAAAATTGTTTACATTGTTGGACTAGCAAAGATGAATGGAGTTTAAAGTTGATTGATAGGAACTGCGATAGTTAATTGTAGACTTCCTCAAATTTTTATTCTGATTATTAGCTTAGTCGCTAGAAACGTTACAAAATTGTACCTTGGCAATAGCTGTGCCTTTGAACGCATCACATGAATGTTTTTAAAGTGCATACTCCTACGACAGTCGTTGTCATTGTATCTACGAATAGTTGATTGAACTTTTTGAACGCAAATTAAAACATATAAAACGCACTTTTCAGGAAATACTGGACCAATTTCAACAATTCTTTTTGTGTTGGTTAGCTTATTTATCGTGAAAGGTTATAAAACATCATGAGGTTGTAACCGTGTGCGATATGACCTACACCAGCCTAAATGTTCAAGTATTCTTGAACATTCGTCTGCTACCCAGCACACCCTATTGGGTGTGCTGGGTAGCAGACGACCGACCAGAAATGATAGAATACGAAACGAAACGAGATAAGGGAATGACACATAGGTTGTTAGTTCGCCCATTATATGTACGTACAGGAATCGTATGATCATCCTTCCATTGCACAGTAAATTATACCTGGGGTTCTGGGATCGGTTCAGATTTTTTTCCTTCTTCTATTCAAACTCTGTCACTCGTCACAAAAACCTCCTTTGACAATCATATCATACATCTTGCTCATACACATTTACCTCTTTCTCGGCCTCTTCCAAATACTAAAATGCATATATACTCATCATCATTCTTTGTCAAATCACTGCAAATGTTTAACCAGTGTCTCACCATATTTTTAAAACATAAACAACACAGCTGTGCATGCGTACATTTTATGATATTTAAAACAAATAGTATTCACTCACGTTGATTACAAAAAAACAATCCCTTTCTTGCTTTATTTTTTCATAGTGATATTACAAAGTGTTTCAGTATGCAAATAAATGAATTGAATTGCATTTTTACATGAAAAAGAGGCGGGAAACTGAAATGGAACCACGTCCCTGACCTACCCAGTATCATGCATATACCACTCGGGCACCCAGACATAGCAAGACCGTTGAATTTTGAAAGCCAGTATCTCTCTCTATCTATATCTCTATCTCTTAACGCGTAGGTTTTTAATCTTTGTCGTGTCGTGTAATCATTTTCGTACATTTATTTCCTCTGATTAAGTTCAACAATGTGTGAATCATTCCTGCTTTAAACTTGGCAGGAAGTCACAATTATAGATATTCAATAGAGAGTAAAAGGTCTTCATGATGACTGTTATCTTGTTTTGTAGGTAATTTCTATGTCACTTTTATCATTTATTTATTTGTTGAATAAACAAGAATATTTCAAAGGAAAATCCAGAAAGGTAAAGGCAAGTTTTTCAATGAAATATGGATTTGATAGATGACGCAAGTGTAAGCACATCGCGTTTTAAAAAGACCTCAACGAAGCGCATTGGTTAGCGTTTTACTTAGGTTCGTTAAGTCCACATTCTAACATCGCGTTGAATACATCGATTGAGTAATAACAGTGATACAATTCAATTCTTTACGAAGGAAGGACTATCATTACATACAATGTAAACAATGCATTGCTTACAATCAAAACATCGCTATCGTAACAAGCATGGCTTTCAGAGTCGTGGGGTGACTTTACTATTATATACAGCATCATCATCATAAATTTTAAGAGCTAGGCTGCTGTCGGTAGAGTTCTTTCCAAAACTTTATTAGGGAGGACAGTGTGGGCAGGCTGGATGGAATGGAGTCAGGTCACCGCAACAACATGCGATCCACGCATCCTGCGCGCCCTTACTGTTAAAGGGCAAAATTTACAAAACCGTTATTAGACCTGCTTTAATGTACGATCGGAATACTGGGGTGCTAAGAAGACTGATGAGAAGCGAATGCATGTAGCGGAAATGAGAATGTTTAAGAAGGACGTGTGGGGTTTTACTTACAAGAATGGACAAGATTAGGAATGAGTATATACGAGGAAGTCTGAAAGTGGCACCGATAACTGAGAAGATGGTGGGACATCGTCTGTCTTGGTACGGTCATGTAATTAGGAGGGAAGAAAGTCATGTAACAAAAAGAGTTATGAGAATGAATGTTAATGGATGAAAGGGAAGAGGCCGACCGAAAAAGATATTGATGGACTGTGTGAAACAAGATATGAGTGTGAAAGGACTGGTCAAGTCCTCCACTCAAGTACTCCACTATGAAAGAGAAAAAAAATACTGCGCTGACCCTAGATAAACTGGGAACAGGGCGAATGAGATGAGTGTGGTGTGGTGGTTTCCACAGGTCTTGCCTTCCACAGCGCAGTTTAATCAGTCAGGTATCAAACGACTCCCGGGAATCGCATAATAATGGAATTTCTATTGTCTCGTTCACACATACTTGACGAGTTAAGACCCGGAGGTTTCCCGTCTCTTACTGCCCCACAGTGTTTTTTTGACACTCATTTTGGGACAGCCCAACTTTATTACATGATCGCATAGAGAAATATATTACTAACGTAAGACTTCAACTCCCACTGGCCTCGCTATCATAGTTTTCGAGAAAATGCGATCTGAATATAAATACCGGTAAATTAGGATTTTTCTAATTAAATTCATATTTCTTTTTCTATGAATGTTTAATAAATTTCTACATAGCAGCCATAAAGGCCTGCTATAGAGTAAATTTATAAACCATGCACGGGGAAGCTACGACGTCACCATCTCATGAAAATCGCAAATATTACACTGTGTGCCCACTCAAAAGCTATTTCTGTTATACTATTAATTATTAGATACATCAATGTGTTTTTAATTTTTTAGCACTAATATAATGATGACTATGACTGTTTGGGCTTGCTTTGTGGGTTAACGGCCTCACCTAACCTAGCCTAGACAGATCGCCATTACGGATGGGGGAAAACCGGAAAAGTTATGATTAGTCACGCACGTAACTAAGGATCACGATCAAGAGATCAAATCATTGTTAACTTAACCAACTTTTACAAAAGAGAGGATCAACATGTATGTATGTGATGTCATTGGAACATAATATTTGAGTATGTTGATCTATTAATTAAGGCTTCCAAGCAGGTGTGGAAACTGTATGTAAAGTTTGTATATTTGTATGTTTTCTACGGATTTGTCATATGGAGATGATTATTTTTTTAGTTTAATTATGTATATTTCCGCTTATGGTACAGTGTGAGTTTCAACCAAATCGGTCCAGTAGTTTTTAGTTACGGGTTAATAACTAAAAATCATAAAATAAAAAAAATATTTTAAAAATTTAACCACCTTCAAAATATGCGTTATTTTAAGCTTTTTGTCTTATATTTAGAAGAGACAAATTCTTTTGGAGTCGTTGCACGATAACAAGCTTACGTACACCAACAGTCTACACGAATCGTGCAGCGACTCCAAAAAAATTGTTTTTCCAAACAGAAGACGAATTCATGAGTTATTTTAAGCATTTTAGTCAGTTTTTTGAAGGCGGTTTAATTTTTTTTTATCACATAGTGTATAGGTACAGGAATATGCATACTAACTTTCCCAACGTACTTTGAAATTTAAAACAAAGTGCAAGCTGTCAACTTTTGTGCACAGTTTTCTGTACCCTACACTTGTAAAAGGTATCTTAGGCCTGTTCCACATTCGCTAAGTAAGTCTTGATTAGATATCTGCCTAATAACTTCATTCGAGACGTGTTCTTGAAATAATTTACTGAGCAGAGAACTTAAGTTAGATGAGCTTATTTTACGATTGTGGAACAGGCCCTAAGTTGAATGTTAAAATGTTATACCTTCATGAAGTCGGTCATGTAGTTGCCCATGCAGAATGTCATGTCGCCTATCTCGTTGGAGCCGGTTCCTGTCGTGCCTTCGAAAACCGTTTCGCCCATCGGAGGCATGTCGTCCAGCACGATGCTTCGTAACACGTCGTCGTCAGTGTCCATGTCTTCTTCTGTGAAGATAAAGTTTTATTTATTTTAATTTAAAACTAGCGGACTCAGCGAACTTTGTTTCGCCCCCAACCCCGTCCCGCCCCCGTCGAACGGCATAAAAAGTATCCTATGTCCTTCTCCTGGTTCTAAGTTACCTCCCCACCGTTTCACCCCAGCTCCGTCTCACCCAAACCTTGGCCCCGTCTAGCGGAATAAAAAGTATCCTATGTTCTTCTCCTGGTTCTTAACTACCTTCCCGCCAATTTTCAGTGAAATCGGTAAAGCCGTTCTTGAGTTAATAATAATAGCCCCCCTAGCTGATTTCGACTTTGGTGGCCAGTCACAACGACTAACCGACTGCGCGGGACATATTATAGTGCACAAGTGTATGCGCAAACACTGGTGCACTCTCTATTCCTTTCACTCTCATAGTCCGATGGGACAGCAATCTGACACGACCGGAGAGATCAGGCGCAGGACCAACGGCTTTACGTGCTTTCCGAGTCACGGGGGTAAAACACCTTCTTGAGTTATAAATAGTGTGACTAACACCACTTTCTTTTGATTCAACTTATATTCTGAACAAGATTTTCTTTAGCAACGCTCAAATGTTTATAAATTTGAACTTGCAAATCACTCTAATTCTATTTTGTTTAGAGACCAAATAATGTCTAGACTCTTGACAAATCTAGTATTGTGATAAACAAGGCGCTAAGTATTTTGATGACTTATGTGAATTATATAACAACAGACAGATCCCGGCCTTAGCAACATGCATTACAAGATAATACAACCCCATTACTACTAGGTCTATAGGTAAACCGCTTCATTGAGACTTCGCCTGCCGGGCAAAGAGGCGCGGGGGGAGGCGAAAGCGCGGTGCGTGAGGGGCGAGGGGCAACACCTCACACACGCAACCCGTTCTTGCATCCCTGCGCGCCCCGCCACCCCGCAGGCGATCGCAGGTCTCAATTTTGCGGTCTATCTATCTTTAATTCATAATTTGACGTTCATAAGTGTCATTTCATGACCCTTATTGAAATAAAGATTTTGAATTTTATATTACCAGGCAAGCCAGCTTTATTTGTAACTTTTTGTATCAGTGAACTGTGAATCAGTAAGCTCAAGTGGCAATGGGCAGGGCACAAAGTACATATAGCGCCAAGAAGTGATGGCCGTCGGGCAGAAAAGTTCTAGATTGGAGTCTGCGCTCCGACTAAAAACACAGCGTAGGACGTCCATCGACTAGATGGAACATCGCAGGATAAAACTGGATGCAGACCTCTTGTCATTTCAAAAGTAGACCATGAAAATAATACATATCTGTATATGTGTAACAGTGCCCTAGTAATATCTCCCTGAGCGGCGCTTTGAATTGCACCCTATATTTTTGTGTAGATCCGGCTGTCTGAGGCGGCTAGGCTATTTTTTTACGTTTTAATTAATGAGAATGCGTTAAGTAATTTAAACCTCTATGTATGACAGTAACTACAGTTATTTTTTTATAATAATAACTTCGTCGCTCGTTATCATTATTTAAAAAATACTGTAGTTCATACTGAATCAAGTTCAAGTATAAAAGTTTGTTTAGACCGGAGTTTAAGGACACGTTAAAGTAAAATCAAAGTCAATGTCGGATAACGGATTAGTTCAATTACAGATATCATTTATTACATTAACATTTTTTTATTTCAGTCTTTTGTCAAAGTTAAGTAGATTGTTTGATAAGATAGAAAGAACTAAAACCACTAGTACTCGTACATACCTACCTACTACAGCTTTTAAATGTACAATGTAACATAAAGCGATTTTATTTTATTCATCGGATTTCTACTAATTTCAACATGTTTACACCCTTTGGTTATTTAGGGATACTTTTCCGACGCAAACAATGCTATTTCTTTCCCAGGGTTTGATTTTCATAAAATCGGTATGTACGAAACAGACAAATAACTAAACTTGCATGCATTAACTAAGGATCTACTTACTTAGAGTAAGTACCTATCTCAGGCATTGTCTGCCCTAAAGTATCTACGTATTCATATCACAAAGCTCTATCTGCACATAATCTGCACATCTCACTATAAACGCTAACATATTATACCAAAAAGGGGGATGATGATGATGATGATGAACGAAATCAGAACATGCCATGATTTTTTCGAAATTAGAAGGAAACAATTGGGTATGTTAAAATTTAAACGTTGGGGCCTGTTGGGGCAGAAAATTTCTAGATTGGAGACCCATCGACTAAGAACGCAGTGTAGGACGTCTACTGACAAGATGGACGGACAACCTTGTAAAGATCGCAGGATCACACCACACTAGATGCAGACCGCTTGCGATGGATCGTTGTAGAAAACCCTGGGAGAGGTCTATGTTCAACAGTGGACGTCCTTTGGCTGATAATAATGATGATGATGACTAAACCATTTTTATATACTTGTATTAAATGTATACCTAAATTAATAAATTCCCCATAAGTGCCCCACGTCACTGTCAAGTTTCGGATGAAAATCAAATGCAAATTAATCTAGTTTGTTTGGTAGAAACTATTTATTACCAGTGCTCCTATCATGATGATGGTTCAGGTCAATCTCATTTGTATCCAATCTCATTATGATTACTACACAGAAACTCACAACACTTTCAAACTTTAAGAGTTTTTCTTTTCACAAAATTTTCAGCACTATCACATTCACATACAATTTGAGCTCATTATAGCTTATTTAAAGGAGGTGATCCAGTGCACTCCACACATACGCATAGGTATTATTGTAGTTGATTAATTAATATTTAATGAAGAATAGGTTTGGTAAGCGACCGCCGCGCACGTTTCGGTCGCCGTATTGAGTATACCATCGCTTCGGCGCGACGGCGTGCAATGACGCGAAGTGACTCAGCAAAAACAAAACAACCACTTGAATGTCGTCCATCACATAAATAACGTTTAATGCTTAAACAAAAAGTAATTTGGAAAACCGGTTCTGTGCTACATTACTACATAATAGTTTGCAAATAATATAAAGAGTGAAATTACTGCTTTACTAGCACTTACCAACAGAACCAATTGGCTTTTAATATGCTATCACAATTTGTTGTATATATAACATCTGAGCTGCCTTTACTATTTAATTTACTTCTTACAAGAGTTCCCCCATAGATGTGTTTATCAACATTCTTTTGTTTACACAACCTGTCGGCAACCAATTGATCTAGGCTGTGAAGCTTTAAATAAAATAAATCCATATCAATTAGATTAGGCTTAAATCTGTATTGAGATGAGTACTTAAATAGTTTAAAAAAATTTATAAGCTGACCACAGACTAAGATTATTTTGTAAATTATTAAACTAATTAATTATATACACACATAAATAAACAAAGTGCAAAGTTTAAGAAAGCAGAAGAAAGCCATCATTGAGTGAGTAGCACTTTGGGGAAGTTACCTGTGTTTAGTCATAGTTTGAATAATTCTTGCTGTAATAATAAATTACAAGTCTGTACCTGCAATAAAATCTGCTTGCCCCAGTTATTGTATGGTCTGCTTTTACCATTTATTACCATGGATGTGGCTATATTATTTAATAAATTTTATTGAACAAACCATTTGTGCAAAGGTGGACTTAATATTAAAATTATTCTCTGCCAGTCAAGCTTTATGTAATGCAGAAAAATGGCAGTAGGTGCAGAAAAAAGGCAACAACCAATCTATTCTAGTTTTTTTTGTGTTAAGTTGTTTGCTTTTACAATGAAGATTTTTAAAAAGAATATAAAAAATTAATAATGCATTAATTAATAATGTTGCCTATATTCATGCCCCATGTTGATGTTTCCTAACCATCAGTTGTGTTTGCGGCTGGATTACTTACTTGACTCATAATACATTTGTGCACATTTTAATTGATACTAGAGCTTTTGGTTTGCATAATATTAATGCTTGTTCTCATATTGAATTCATGCAAACATATGAATCAGCTATTATATGAAAGTTAATGAGCTGGCTGAAAAGAAGTTAACATAGTAACGTCAGAAATGTATGGGTAGTTTCAACAATATAAAGTAGATAGCTAAAATAATAGCCAGAATTTGATTTGCTTGATTTATTAATGTTAATCTAATTATGTAATGTTTGAGGTTACTAATAAAATATTAGTAAAGTGTTAGTCTCAGAGCATGCAAAGAAAAATTTGTAGACCTAGTACCACAAAAATATATTCTATATGTTTATGCGGCAGACAACACACCAACACATTTATATTAGAAATACATCAATGGTATAAAGTACCAACTACGGATTTGTTTATAGCTTGGAAATGATAGGTGGCAAGTAATTAATCCTAACTTATCAGTATCTTATTTTAGAAGGACCAAGTAAAGTAGCTTCGAAAACAAAAATTGAAACTGTAACCAACCATAAACTTACCTTTTCTTTTGAAGTCAAACTGCGTAGGAGAACTTTGTTACCACTTGCTTTTCTCAAAAGTACGTGAAGACGTTGCAGTAACAGAGATGAACGTAAAGTCTTCTAGATGATAAATTTGTTCTAGGGAGTTATAAACTGCTCAAAAGTTAGAAGTTGTAGAAAAGTGCAAGATTGAACTATTTCGTTCGTAACATTTGTGTAACTTAAAACTAAAAAAAACTCGAAAAATGTGGGGGATTCGAGGATTTTTACGATAAACTTTTTGCCTTTTTCGACTGCACAGATTAGTAAGAGTATGTTTTTGACTGACACCATAGATGACAGATATTTAGATTGGAAAGCTCTTGGAGCGTTTAGGTTAGGCCCCTTTATAAAGTTTGTGTGACTCATACAATCAGCACAAGTTCAACCACAAAAGAAGTATTTGGTCATTTAAAATTCAATCATGACTTTGACAGAGACGAGAATTATGAACTGTTCTTTTGGCGTGTCGTCGACAGTCATGGTGTCGATAAGATACCGAGGATAAAATAACAATTCTGATATTTAAGGGATAGTTGCTGATTATAGATGGGTGGGTGGGTAAAAATCCAGTGGATATTTATCCAATTTATTCTCACCCGGTAGGTTAAAATTGATTTATACCTAATTTACCTGGGTGTTTATTAAGAATGCTGGGTATTTATTAAATTTACGTTGAATACTCATTGTCTTGAGTATAAGTTGGCTGTGTATGAATACCTAGACCTACAATATGATAAGAAATATCGTTTGTGCT
This sequence comes from Pyrausta aurata, assembly GCA_963584085.1. Classification (NCBI taxonomy): domain Eukaryota; kingdom Metazoa; phylum Arthropoda; class Insecta; order Lepidoptera; family Crambidae; genus Pyrausta; species Pyrausta aurata. Next base: position 7,601 of record CAUZXH010000496.1, on the reverse strand, counting down.
ATACAGTCAGTCATCATTCTCATAAAATCATAAATTGTATTATTCGTTTCAACATAATCTGATAATGTTGAGTAGTATGAACAACCATATTTTTTGAATGAGTATAACTTACAAAAGCACAGAGATAAAAGGAGTTATCTCAACTTTGCAATATTTCACTTGATGAAGAGGTAGATAGTAGCGGTGACAGCACTCAAGATAAATCTGCATCTCGTCGTATTTTTTTTTTGTTTTGCATCAGTATTTGAGTTTAATATATTTTGAGCACTTTTAACACTGACATATTATTCCATAATTGCTAAAGTATTCTTGTATTATAAGTATTACATAACAATAAATGCAATCTACGCAATTTTTGTAAGATTTGTAACTCAATGTTTGACAGTACTACCTCAAATCTATCGTCGGTCGAGGGGATGTGAAATTAGTTATAACAAAGACTACGCGCAGCGACATTATATTCAAAACTGGCAAGTTATAGCGAACGGTGATAGAACTGCGCACGTGGCAATCCCAGGTAGATAAATAAAGGAAGGGGTTGGAAAAGTAATTTGTTATTGTTTGCATACTTATCGCTTGTGTGATTCTGGCCATTGTGTGATTGTAGAGCTGACAAGTAATGAATTTACCAAGCACTTCATTTTCTTTTTAATGTGTTAAATACTCTCGTGGTATTTTCACAATAACTCGTTGATGTGACCTTTCATAAAACGCTTTATGGTTTATACAGCGATACGTTAGGCTGCATTATTGCAGTAAATGTTGTCGATAAGCTTTCTTAAATTTCAACAGTATTACTTATATGTATATATTTAAAAAAATAGTTCGCACTTTATTCATAAATCCACAAATACACATAATGTACTGCACTGAATAAAATTTTGTCCTGTAAAACTGTTTAACCTTACACAGTCTCCCTCTTCCCCTTCGGGATAGCCAAAATGCAGGTACGCACTGTATCACTGTATTTGCAAATAAATGACAGTTTTTATTGGATTTAAATAAAAATATACTATTTTTATAGTTCAGTATTATAACTATAACTACTTGAAAAGAAATTGAATCGCACCATAAAAGTGACAAACTTCAATAAAAATATTTCATTTAATTTTTTAAAACAGGCTTTAATTTATACCCGGTATCAATTGGAATCGGGTGGGTTAAAATAGCGTGGATTGGATATTTATCCAGTGGCTGGGTTTATATCCGGGTAGTGTAGCTTCTAGAATTGCTATCGCCAAGAGAACTTTTAATAGCAAAAAGCATTTACTAAGAGCTCACATCTCCAAAAAAATCAGAAAACGCCTTGTTAAAACTTACATCTGGAGTATAGCCTTATACGGATGCGAGACGTGGACACTGACCCAGAGAGACAGAGAGAGGTTGGAAGCATTTGAGATGTGGTGTTGGAGGAGAATGGAAAGAATCAGTTGGACAGAGAAAAAAACAAATGTAGAAGTGTTGAAGATAGTAGATGAGAAAAGAAATATCCTGAAAATAATAGAAAATAGAAGAGGCAACATGATAGGACACCTGATACGACATGACAGGTTCTTGGAGAACATCATAGAAGGAAAAGTGGAAGGAAAGAGGGGAAGAGGAAGACCGAGGAGAAGTTATTTCGATCAAGTAAAGGAAAAAATAAATGTGATGTCGTATCAGGAGGTCAAGAGAAAGGCGTACAAAAGAAAAGAATGGCAATTACTCCACCGACAAGAGCGAAGCTCTTAAGTTTAAGAAGAAGAAGAAGGCGCCCATCTATATTGCTGATATGTCAACGACGTGACGATGATGTGACAACGACCTGTTGACGGCATACCAACGATGGAAAAACGATTTGGACATGTCAGTTGGGCAAAACGTCTTCAACCAGTGTGTGTAATCAGTGATGAAATATGGATCCGAAGCATGGTCTCTAACTATGGGCCTTATAATGAATCTCAAAATCACATAGCGGGCGATGGAGAGGAAATGTTTGGTGTTTCTCTACGAAATTGAGTCAGAAATAAGGAGATACGTAGAATTACTAAGGTAACGAACATAGCCCTGAGATTAAGTAAGCTTAAGTCGCAATGGGCAGTGCACATAGCACCAAGAACTGATGGCCCGTAAGTCAGAAAAGTTCTAGATTGGAGACCCTTCGATCAAAGACGCGGCGTCCACCGACATTACAAGATGGACAGACCTTGTAAAGATCGCAGTATCACTGAATAACGACCACTTGTGATCGGTCGCTGTAGAAAACCACGGGGGTGGCCTATACAAGGACGTCCACTGCAGTTCAGCAGTGGAGGTCCTTATATAGGCTGATGTGAACCTGATGTGAGCCAATGTGAACCTCATTTATCAAAATCAACGACATTTTACTTTTGAAAAATGTTTAAACACGATTGGGAATTTTGGGAATATTGCCGGGAAAATAGAAATTTACCGGGAACGGGAATTTGGGGAATATTGCCGGGAATGGGAATATTCCCTGTCGGCACATCTCTAGAGTCCCAGGCGAGTCGCCTACACCTGTATCCTACCTAGAGTTGTAAGTGCAATGTATCCTACACCCTACATGACCTGTCAGGAGTCAGGGCCCTAATTGAATATGCAATTTCACATAATCTGTGGTAGTTATCATGGCAAGGTTAAGGTTGCATTCTTTGACTAAATAATAACATAACGTTATTCTGTTGCGTTACTTTAAAAAATAATTGAATTTATTTAATTTTGCACAAAATCTTTAAAGGTTATTCATCCCACCCTAACTACTAGTAAAAGATGTGATTATTAGGGTGTTGTTAAAAATCTAAGCCGGTTGTTAATGAGAAATAAAATATTATAAAACCATCACACTTAATTAATGTGTGATGGTTTTATTCCTTTGCTTGTTCATCATCCGCATATAATAGAAATAAAACGACGCTAGCGACACCACCGGTTGCTTCCCCAAACTTAATAAGGGTCCTAAACGCTTCATTCAAGAGTTCAAGAGCTTTCCAATCTATAATATGTATCTGTCACAGGGCTGCCAGATTGTATAATTGGATACAAAATCTGTATAATCGGACCTTAAATTGTATCCCTGATCATTTCGTATAATACGATACAAAGTCATGCAGCATGAAATAAAACGGGAGTTCAGCTATTACTTTTCTCGAAATTGTCCACTCACTCTGCAGAGATGTAATTAAAGTATTATTGCCAACTTGACAACTACGATAAAGTAAAATGTCGTGTCGTGTGGCTGTAGTTCCTGCTGATTGTAAGCACTGAGTGGGTTGAGCAAATCACTATGTTTAAATTAATGTGTCGTTCGGTAGTCTCTGTGAGGGATGCTTTATTTTTTTAAAGTTGTCACTGACACGGATTGTTATTGTTTTGTCATCATAAATTTTAATTGTTATTGTCTCCAAAGCAGCCGCTCTCCGTGGATTCAAAAATTATCTTTACACAAAATTTTATCCAAATCTGCTCAGCAGTTTGAGCGTGGGTTGACAGGTTACAAACATTTTATATTGAACAACTTTAGTTTTATCACTTTAAAAAGCAAACCATTAATTGTAAGCGCTCGCTTCGCTCGCGCAATATCTTTAATTTGATATCACTATGAAAAGCATCACAAACCAAGTTTGAAGCGCTCGCTGCGCTCGCGCAATGACTTCAGTTTTATCACTATGAAGAACGTTTAGAACTAAAAATTTTTAAGCGCTCGCTTCGCTTCTTCTGGTTGTCCTTGAAAGGGTTATAAAGCATTTAAAAATGATATTACTTGTTTAATGACCGATTGAATTAAGTAAATAGAGATAAAATAATGAAAATGGCATGAAAATTGGTTTAGACGTTTCTATTCATATAAAAGAAGAAAAAAAACGGCCGCCAAAAAAAAATTTCTTATCTTTCATGTACACAACAGCGATCAGTTACATTTATATATGTATAAATTTAATGATGTTAGTTTTATGAAATTACGAAAAAATTAGGATTTATGTATAATGCGATCAAAATTTGTATAATTGCGGATGCTAAACTGTATAATCGATATTTATTTGCTGGCAGCCCTGCTGTCATGTCATTCATTCATATCATATTGTGACTTAGACGAAGTATATTAACTATGAACGGTGATAAGGACAAAAAACAATATCTGCGTCTCTCTCACTCTTAAGTACTTTTGTATACAGCCATCACTTTCTAACTTGTCAATTTTAAATATGTGTCAAATCTACAGGATACATAATCTAAGTATTGTGAACCCATACCAAAAAAAAAAAATACTTATCATATTATTATCTATGCTAGTGAATTCTTGTTTTGCTTTCGTTTGCCTGTATGTATTATCTTATTCTTGGGTATTATCTTGGATTTCCTTCACTAACTTCTATTTTCTTGATAATAAGATGTCTTCTATTGATTTCGACCCATCTATAAAATTGTGTCTGAAATATCTACACTCCAGTGCTCCGGATTCTACTGAGCAGTTGAGGTTAACTCTTGACGATATTATCAGACAAACTTACGGAAATTCTAAGACTTTAGGCAATGTTTTGCCGAAGAAGTATTTAAATGAAGAGAAAATGGGATCACCTAGATCGAAGCACAAAAGTGATAAAGCTTCTAATAGTAAGACTGTTCCGGTGCCACAACAAAGTCCTCAACAGATTCAGATTCCTGAGAGAGAGAATGATGACGGCTCTGTGATGGACGGCGAGCTGGCATTCGACCTGTTGGAGGAAGACCTGACGTGCGTCGTCTGCAGGCAAATAGCTGTCCAGGCTGGCAACCGTTTAGTCGAGTGTGATGCTTGTCATGCTCTGTATCATCAGGTAAACATTTTCATTTACTTACCTTTCTGTTACTATTCTTCGAAATTCGTACAGTAAAAACTGATGGTTAGCATAGCATGCTTCTGCTCTTAAGATATTTATTTTAAGGTTACATTCATTGATAGTGTTTGTTTTGACTCTTCAATCTTTAAAATTTTGTGTAACTTTTCAGTAAATGCGGTATTATAATGATGCTTAGTTTCTTGAGAGTAATCATTGATTTGTATTATTTACAGGATTGCCATAAGCCAGTGATAAGTGACAATGACATGGGTACCGGTTGGCAATGTGCGTCTTGTCTGTCCACCCAAGGTTTCCCTACAGGCTTCTCAAGCAAGGTGTCATCTGGTTCCAAATCCCCGTCCAGTATATCCGGATCAACTACACCAGTTAAGATTTCCTCAAGTAGCTCTGCATCTTCATCTCCATCAAAAGTTGTAACTCCCAATATCAATATAATATCGGCTGATAAGCGACTTCAGATCATGAAGAAAAAGGCTGCAAAGCAACATGAAAAGAAGAAATCTTCAAAGTAATTAATGGGCTCTGAACACATGAATATCTGTGTCTATACTGAATTAGAATTAGCAAATTAAGATAAGGCCTGTTTCACAATTAAAAAGTAAGCAATGACTCAATAAAAAATTGAAATGAAGTATTGCCAGTTTACTTAAAACATCATAGCAATGAGGGCTAACGCGTATGAATTCGCCGCTAGGAGCGCTTGTGTAGTGTGAGGTCTTGAAATGTCAAATGTCACTTTTTTGATGTTTGTGGGTTAGATGTGCGGGTTGATATCTATTTATATTAATGATTCGAATATTAAGCGATAATTTCCATTAAGTCAAATACTAGTTACGGATCAATGAATGAGTATTTTAAAAGGGGACTAAGAAAATAAATGTTAAATCTTTAATAACTTGTGTACTTACTCCTCTTTTCCAAACAAAGCTGGACTGCGGCATGCCCGATGTACTGTTATATTAAGATTTAATGGCAAACTTGATTTTTGATCTCTCCATCATGGACAACTACACAACATAAAAGCTATATTCTGGACCTCACGTAACAGTGGCGTCAACTAGTGAGCACGAAAACGGTCATTGTGAATCAGGGCTTGAGAATATTTAATTGATAAATTTTGTTACTTATTTTTTTGCTTTTCATGTAATATTGCTAATTAGACTGAGTAATCCCTCATGAATTTTATAGGTAGCCGGCATTCCCATAACAACAGAATAGAATCATTTTAATTTCCAATAATAGTTAATATTACATTTTTTAAAATATTTATTACCGATGTAAATGGCACTTGTAAAAAGCCACTGTGAACCTGTGATAGACGATGAATTGAACCCCGTGTCTTACGCTATCCGGGCGTATGCCTGTAGCATAGCAATTTATATTATAAAGTTTGTATGGTGACAAAACACTTTAAAAACAAAAATATTTATAAATTGCACTTGTAAAAAGACAACTGTGACTTTGTGACAGACGAGGAATTGAACCCCGTGTCTTACGCTATCCGGGCGTATGCCTATACCACTATATAAAAATATTTATTACCAAATCCAATATGTTACATGTGGTTACATGCTTAAATAAGATAGTCTTAAAAAAACCAGTGAGGTTTACACTAAACCAACTAAACTATCAAGTTTATTATACAGGGTGACCCGTAAGTAGTGGTTCAACCGTAACCGTAAACCGTAGATGGATTAGGTCATGACATGATCTATCAGAATAGGCCAACATTGGTTATTACAAGTTTCATGGTTTAAGAGGAACGTGTGCGCGCAAGTTTCAAAAAGAGAAAACGTTTTCCCCCCCTTAAACGTTGTCTGTTTTTTTTTTACATGTTAACTATGCTCGTACGTTTTTTTTTTAAATATTGTTAGGTTCAGAAAATATAAGAACCTAAACATTCACTTTTTTGACTAAAAAATCTCTTCGGAATTTTGAGCTATTCAATAATTTAATTTAAAAAAAAACCACTTACGTCACTTTCCTTGTCAACATTATATTGCGAAAATTTATGTTTTCTGAATTAATATACTGATAAAGTCGGGCTACCTATATCTATGGGCTACGTTGGCTGCTTTTTTCATATATTTTTTTAATCCCTCTGGCATAGAGACTCTAGATGACTTAATTTCATTATTTCACAAAACCTTTATTTAACTCATTGAACTACTATTACTACGTATGGAAATGACATCCCTAAGGAACCTCGTGCCCGGTGAGTTGATGGTCACAGACCATCAACGCATGCGCGGTATCACAGTCACTCACTCCCGCTCGTAGCGTTAACCAATGTGACATTCGGTCAAATAATTTGACAAAAAAGCCATCATGCGTTTTAAAAACATGCGAAAATAAAACCAACAGGAATATAAACGATACCGGCGTCACTTACCATCGGTAGGAAATTAAAATGTTAGCTTAAACCAGCGTAAAGATTTTTCAAAATGTTATAAATTTTTGGCATGAAATTGCCGCCATTTTACATGAAAATCAAAGATTATAAAAAGTGACACGCACAGAATGGAAAAGTAGGTAGGTAATAAATAGAGGTTAGACAATGCGATGTTGTGATATTTCTTTTAAAGTGTTTTACATTGGTAGTTGTATTTTTCTCGAATTATTTCGTATGAAAAATTAAAATGAAAAAAATGTTATAAAAAAAATTATAAATATCATTCGAGTGTTTGACCCATAGATTTTTATTTATTAAACATTTATTTCTTTAGCGTTTTTAAATAAGTATTGATCGAAGTAAGTAACGAT
>CAUZXH010000495.1:0-25195 GCA_963584085.1 Pyrausta aurata | reverse complement strand
GTGATACATTGTCTGGATGTGTAGCCAAGGAAAGTATTAAATTTCATTTTCTTCCCGCTTATGCAGCCCATTTCGGTGGTATTTGGGAGAGATGTGTCCAGTCGACCAATTTTCATTTAAAAAGAGTGTTGGGAAATTGTTAACGTACGAAGAGCTTTACACCACTACCCTGGTGCAGATTGAGGCGATACTAAACTCTTGTCCGCTCACTCCCTATCACCAGACCCAGAGGATCTAATAACGCTCACGCCTGGGCCCCTATATTTGAATCATCCGCTTCAAGATGGCGAGTGATTTTCGTTCGACATAGTGTCAAAAGTCATAGAAAAAAAATCGTTTTCGAACGAAAATCACTCGCCATATCCAAGCGAGTGATTCAAAAATAGGGCCCCTGGGCCTCTATTTTTGAATCACTCGCGTCAAGATGGCGTGTGATATTCAATGTTTAAAGTCGAATTTTGGAATGAAAACCAGTTGTAATCTACACAAAAAGGATTTGAAAAATCATTGCTCAATTTTGTGATTACTCACGTCTAGATTTTGAGTGATTTCCGTTGATTTTTAATGTGTTTTCGAACGAAAATCACACGCCATATCCAAGCGAGTGATTCAAAAATAGGGCTCCTGGAGCTCTATTTTTGAATCACTCGCATAAAACCGATACAAAACCCGATATAAAACCGGAAAAGTTTAGTGAATATCGGATTAATAGATTGACCAGGTAATTTCGATTTAACGGCATCGGTGGGGCAGCGGTTAGAGGGTCGCTTTTAAAAGCTACGGCTGTGCCAGAGGTCCCGGGTTCGATCCCCGGGTCGGGTCATAAATATGTAGCTGGATTTTTCTGTTCATAAATTATCAGGGTGGCCCGGAGTTTGGAAGTTGGCGGTGTTTTACCCCCGTGCTTCGGAAAGCACGTAAAACCGTTGGTTCTGCGCCGGATCAAATTGCTGCCCCATCGGGCTAAGAGAGTGCAACTGTGTTTGCTTACGCACTCACTTGTGCATTATAATATGTCCCGAGCAGTCGGTTAGTCGTTGTGACTCGCTACCGTAGTCGAAATCGGCTACGGAGACTATTTAGGTGTGATAAAAACTCGTCATTCAACAATATTTATTTCTCTCACACAATCTTCCCTTTATTTTTCAAAGATCAGAACTGTTAAACATGTCACAATACTTATCTGTCAATTTTCTTCGGGACCTCTGACACAGCCGTAGCTTTTAAAAGCGACCCTCTAACCGCTGCGCCACCGATGCCGTTACATCTTTATTAACTGGTTAATCCATTAATCCGATATTATCCGATTTTTAACTATTCCTATCTTTGTTTCCGACTCCCTAAACCCGTGCATCTCGTCTCTGATAGAATTCGCATACATAAGTACTTTTTTTAATAATATATTATTATGTTCGTTCGTACAAACATTGTTTGAGTGAACTGTATGAACGAAATAAACGAAATGAACGGTACACGTCACTATTAAGATAAATGTGGCAATGGCAACATTATTTTACAAAGTAACATTAGAATCTGTCAAAAGTGACTACGGGATTATTGATTAGACTATAAAGTAAAATAGCGGAAGATAGGTGACGCGCCACTCGAACGTGGACCGCTACAATCAGGCCCCCGTCGCCTAATTGCCCTCAGTGGCAATCGGGATTGCGTGCGCGGATGACATATGTGAGACGTGTGACGTGAGGAGAAAATAATTATTTTTTTCAGGTTAAACGTAACCAAAATGCCTTCGTGTGCTTTCATAGTTTGCCCAAGCCATTCTAAAAGGAAAAACTAATCGCATGGAATCACATTTCACTCGTAAGTACACGAAAACTTTAATTTCTAAATTTATTTGTAAATTCAGTCTTTTTTTGTCGGCCATTTTTCAGGGCGAGATAGAAATATACGATTCATTGATGTGCGACCAGTTAGGTATGATGATGAGATGACACATAACGCAACGCAACATGTGCTGCTTGTTGAGATTTGTCTACGCGGTACCGTTAGCATAAAATGTCGATCAAAATAAATTTATATAATTTAACTTTTACCTGATATTGATTGTTGCTTCTTTATTAATGTTTTGTAAAATGGTATTCAACTTCAATAATGTAAACAATAAAATAATTATCTACTCAAGTTTGTTACAGAAATGACTGTATTAACGTTCAGCTTTTTTTAAATTCACTCGCACCTAATCTGTTTAGTAAAATTGCAGGTCTCTTACGGATACATCGTTGCGTGACGTCAAAGTCATCTACTCATCATGTCAACTGCAGCGGGCCAAGTAGTTATTCATTACAAAATAAATTAAACTTGGAAATCATTCATTGGAAGGAAATCATGTTTTTACAATAAATATATAAAAATAAACTTATATTTTGTTTTATTTTTGGTAGGTGAGTAGGGTACTCACGCCAAACATCGCTCGACATTGCAAAATCGTAAAGTAATAATTACAAGTAATTTATTAGTTTTCACAAAAAACATGGTACACAATTTCACTCCAATTTGTCTGCTGACGCTTCTTGATTCTTATTGCAAGGAGACGTCAACGTGACAAGAGACATCTCAAAGCGCGCGTTTGTTTCGCTCGCACTACCGTCGTAAGAAATGGGTTTGTCTCTGTCGTCAGTAGCGTAAAGTTACACAGCTGTGTGGGTCATCTCGTATGTAGTAGTAAGTAGTGCCATTTTTTAGCTGACAATTAGTATGACATGCCGTATCCGCTATTTTACTTTAATCAAAGGGTTTCAACTACCTACGTGGAAATTTAGATGCGTTTGTTTTTCATTCGGCTTCTTTTTCTTCCAACAATGCTAATATTTTTATACCGACTTAACGAAACTAGCCTAAAAGATTGCTTAATAAAGTAAATAAAATAAGAATGTTATTTAATTTGAGATGTTATAAGAATTTTTGAGTGAATGAATGACATTGATGAAATTATTCTTTTAGTCACACCAGTATTTATTTTTCGTCAAAAAGTAGTAACACTGTAAACGTCAAATCTTTCTACGGGACTATTGATTCTTAGATTATGTATCCTGATTAGACTTTACAACCTAAACGCTCCAAGAGCTTTCCAATCTAAGTATCTGTCTGTCATATCTATGGTGTTTATGGTTTGTTCCGTTTTCACCTGTTTTCACAGATTTCTGTTCAGTCATCCATTCACTACTAAGATTCAGTAGGTAGGTAAGTAATCATCACATCACGTCTTAGATTATGTATACTCTTACTAATCTGTGGTATACTTCGTCTAAGCATCACGCAGGGTGTAGGCCACTCGCCTGGGATGCATGTGTTCATTATAAAATCTTCTGTCTCACTCCCACCTTTAGCTGTCACCTTATATGATCTGTCAGGGGGGCCTTAATCGAAACCAAGAAGCTTAGATACAAACTGGAGATTGCAATACGAACAATATTTTGAAGCCAAAAAAATTGAACTCATTTGACCTTTACGGTTGTCTTCTGTCTCACTCACTCAATGGATAGTGTAGCCAGGTTCATGGAGAATATTCCCCAAGCCATTCTTTGTTTTTCTTGCAATAAATAAACCTACGAAAAAGGGCAGTGCGTAATACTTTTTCACATAAGAAACTAATGGTTATGAAATATTTTTAGAGCTTGCTTGTAACAAGCTGCAAAAAAATATTTTTTTATGCAGCTTTTCCCCCGACTGTGTGGTAATCTTATTGACGTATTTTGGCAACACCAAAGCATATTGTCAAAACCAGACTTTTTTGGCGGGCTTTTGAACGCAATAGGCGCGATTTTCGAAGATTTTTTCTAATTTCTATTTTTATTGCCTGAATTGATTATTTCTCATTGGAAGTAGTCTCAAAATTCGGCGAATTCATTATGCCAGACGGGGATGGTGAAGACCCCCCGGGGATAACCGCTGAAAAGCGGAAACTACCAAACAGGAATCCTGGCGCCGATGCGGCAGCTGAGGACTTTTACAAACCGTATGTAAAACCCAACTATAGAAGATTGTTTGGAGAGAATCCGGTGAGTGGAGTGATTGATTACTGCGTATATGTAGAGAGCACTAAATTGAATGAGAAGATAGGAAATAACAACCCAATAGTTACCACAAACTTATTCAAAAACGACATCAAGGGCATTAATAACTTAAAAAGAGTCAATGCTAACAAAATTTGCATAACCTTTTCTCAATCCAATTATGCCAACAACTTCCTAAAGAACGACGCATTCCTAACGAAGCACCAACTCAAAGCTTACATCCCTGCAGCAGCGGTCGAGACAGTCGGCGTGCTACGTTTTGTACCCACAAGTATAAGCAATGAAGAGTTATTTAAAAAACTTTCATCTGAATTTGAGGTAATAGGTGTACGTAGATTTACCAAAAGAGAAAATGGAGTTGTAAAACCGTTCCAAACAGTGAGTGTAACATTTTTGTCAACCAGATTACCAGAGCATGTTTATCTTGACTTGTTTAGATTCCGTGTATTCGAATACAATGCACCATTATTACAATGCTTTAAATGTTTCAAATTCAATCACGGCGCTAAAATTTGTAAAGCTGTTCAAAAATGCTCTATATGTTCTGAAGAGCATCACTTCAGTGAGTGTACTTCTGATAAAATCTCAAAATGTATAAATTGCCAGGGTGCTCACCTTGCTATCTCACGTGACTGTCCCGTTAAAAAACTAAAGATGGAAGAAAAGAAAAATAAAGCTTCTTATGCACAAAAACTTTCTACCCCTAAAGTAAATAATTACCAAGATTTCCCAACACTAACTGCCCCCAAAATGCACTCGAAACCCTTGCCATCAAGAAAGGCACCAAGCGTGGCTATTTCCCCTCCAATCCCTCCCCAAGTAAATACAACTGAAAATAAACTGACAAATGAAAAATTAGTTGATGAAATATTAAATAACGACTACATTCGTAAAGGTCTCGTTGGCGCATTGGTCGCCATTAGCAATGAAAACAGAGCGCTCACAAACTCTGTTATTCAAGAGATACTCATAAAAAGCTTTAAAGAGAAGTCTGTAAATGGGTAAAAGTTTTCTAAGAATAGCACAGTTTAACGTTGAAGGTGTTATAAATAAAAAACCATTGCTGCTTAATCAGTCAGGGATCAAACGACTCTCGAGAGTCGCATAACAATGGAATTTCTATTGTGTCTCGTTCACACATACTTGACGAGTTAACTTTTTAACTCAAAACGATATTGACATCTGTTTATTAAATGAAACGTGGCTTAAAGTTAATAACAATTTTCGTGTTCCAAATTACAATGTAATTAATCAGATAGACATGGAAGTAGTAGGTCGAGGTGGTGTAGCCATCCTAATAAAAGACACTTTTAAATATACCCTGTTAGATCTACCATATTATCACTATTTGCAAACAGTAGCCATTAATCTTCAAACTGGTATTGGTAACTTATGTATCTTATGTGCTTATTGTCCTCCTCCCAGGGAAGGCCGAGCTCGCTTCAGAGTAAACAAACTGAAACAAATAATTCAAATATTACCAACACCACTTTTATTTTCTGGTGATGTAAATGCCCACCATATTGCGTTTGGTTGTGCAACTAGTAACAGTCGTGGAAATGAAGTTTATAACACCTTAGACGAATGTGATTTATCCCTTTCAGCCCAGCCCAACACAATTGTGACGTTAGTTTAAAGTTAAATTTTGGCGGTATTTCAAGGCGTAAGTGATCGGGCCCACGGCCGCACGATTGTGACGGATATGCTCTATCTATTGGTGTGTGTGAGACAGCTAGCAAGCGTCGCGAGATTCAAATAAAAACGGGTTCATTTCACCGTTGTCGTCGTTTGGGGTAGCGCTTAGGCATGGCCGATTCAAATCGTATATAGATATTGAAACGTATATTGGATCAATATCGTGATATCCGATATCGCCCCGCATCAAAACTATATATTTTCAAAACACTATATTGCCGCATCGATGTGATACGATATGCCTCGATATTCATGATTTATAGATATAGGAATATCAAACTGTATTCCGATGCAATACGGTTTAGCTTAGCTAGGCACTTGCGCTACGATGAACAGGAATACGAAGAACAGGTTTTTCATACCCCTTAGACGGGGCTGGGGCTGGGGTGGGACGGGGCCGGGGCCGGGGTGGGTCGGGCCGGGGCTGGGGTGGGACGAGGCCGTGGCTGGGGTGGGACGGGGCCGGGGCTGGGGTCGGATGGTGCAGGGGTTGGGTGGGACGGGGCCGGGGCTGGGGTGAGACTGGCCCGGGGCTGGGGTGGGACGGGGCCGGGGCTGGGTTGGGACGGGGCCGGGGCTGGGGTGGGACGGGGCCGGGGCGAAACGGTGAAGAGGAGCTTATAACCAGTAAGACATAGGATACATTGATTCCGTTCGACGGGGCCAGGACTGGTGCGGGACGGGGCCGGGGCGAAACAAAGTCCGCTAGATTTCGATATAATTAAGTAATAAGTTCATAATCCAAACAGATTTAAGAAAAACAACAACAATGATAACTGTATACTGTTTCAGAAAAACATATTTTTTTGATACAATGATACAAAAAAATACACATCGATACGCATTGGCAATATATAGTTTTCAAAATATCGTTTTAGATTCAATGATACGAAATACACATCGATACGCCAATATATAGTTTTCGAAATATCGTTTTAGATTCAATGATACGAAATACACATCGATACGCCAATATATAGTTTTGAAAATATATAGTTTCAATATCTGATATCGAATATCGATATATAGTTTTGATTCGATATCGAAAAAATCAGATATTACACACGCCTAAGCGCTGCGTGTGAGTAATTCAAACTAAGCTAAAATTATGTCAGTGCTGTGTTATTATTGTGTTTTATTGTTATTTGGGAACTGTTTTACGTAACAATGAATAAATTTGTTTGTGTTTTGATGTAATTCTCCAGAAAAAGTGTCACAGAAGTTCACAGTCACAATTGTATCACTCCGGGCCCAACTACTCAGTACATGCAATGGCTAGATCATCATTTAACCTCAATGACGATGCATTTGGGGCGTTATTGGAACAGTCTGACTTGGAAGATGTTGATGAAGATGATAATGAGGCATGTACGCAAGATGTAGAAGATTCTTACTCCTCCTAGCATGATGCTTCACCCTCATCTTTGGGGCCGGCCCCCAATCAAAGTAATGGCAAATGGACCAAGAAAAGATCTCGAAGTAAGACTACTCATCATGCTCAAGATAGCTCATGTAATGAACAGCCCAAATTACCTGTGGAGTACTTCGAAAATTATTTTAATGCCGATCTGTTTGAGACGTTTGCTATCGCTACTGCGCAATATTACATGGCCGAAAAGGGTCAATAAATGAAACCATAAATAAAAAGTTTAGTACTTTTCATGTTATTTTAATTGAATTCACCTCAATATATGATAAATATTTGGAGAAAATGCAATAACTTAAATGAATTACCATTATTAGAGGTAATTAATATGGCCCACGTCGATACAATTGTGACCGTCACAATTGTGACTTTGAATGAGTTAGGCCCACATTGACACAATTGTACGCCCCCTGAAAAACCATGAAAACACCATAGTATCACTGAAAATGTTCAGTTTTCATTTTCTCGGATCCCCAAAGATAAGGAATATCGAGTTTGTTTAACACTACCTTGTTTAGTTTCGCCGTGGGTCTGAAAGGGTTAGGTATTTTAAATTCAGGAGCACTAACCACGGTTGGTACATCCACTCATAATCCTTCGGCGATTGATATTACATGCGTAAGCCCCTCTGTGGCTCCATTATGTGATTGGAAAGTTCATGATGATCCAATGGGAAGTTACCACTACCCCACAATAACTGACATACAAACCTCTGTAGAAAAATATGAAATAGGTGATCCAGTTAATAAATATATTTATAGTAAAGCTGATTGGGTAATGTTTGACTCAGAAACAGAAAAAATGAGCGATAGCATTAATTTTGATAATTCTGATCCCATAAAAATATACATCGATTTTTATGATAGTTTAATTAGAATTAGGGAAAAATGCATACCAAAAATTATTAAAACTACTCCCCATATATTAAAAAAACCTGTTCCATGGTGGGATGATGAATGCAATAGAGTAGTTAAAGAAAGTAAACTAGCATTAAATTTCTATAGACATAATCCAAGTATAGACAACTATATTAAGTATAAGAAACTAGATGCATTTAAAAAGAAAACCTTAAGTGAAAAAAAGAAAAATTGTTGGTCATCATTATGTGAATCTTTTAATAGATATACCCCTGTAAGTACAGTATGGAACTACATGAAGAGGTTTAAGCGTTTACCTATTCAGAAATTGCCCAAGAATGATGAATGGATACCTTCCTTTTTCAACAAATACGCCCCTCCATCTCCTCCTGAAAAACATATTAATAACTCTATATTACAACATTATTTTTCACAAAATGACAACAATAAAGCAACATTTCTCTCACAACCTTTCTCTTGGCAAGAATTTGTTACAGCCCTAAAATCAAGGAAAAACACGACGCCTGGTTTAGATGAGATTCCCTACGAGCTTATTCGCCGTCTTAATTTTAAAGCAAAGCAGCTGTTATTAAAGATATTTAATTTACTTTGGCAACAACAGGCAATTCCAGAATCGTGGAAGACACAATGTGTTATCCCTATCTTAAAACCTGATAAGCCTTCTAATGACTGTAATTCATATAGGCCTATTTCCTTAGCTTCTTTTATAGGGAAGATATTTGAATGCATGTTAAAAATAAGATTAGATCATTTTGTAGAATCAAATAATATCTTACCAAATGAACAATTTGGATTCCGAAAAGGCAGAAGTGCAACAGAAAGTTTCTCAGCATTGATTTCTGATATCAAGAACTCTTTTCATAGTCTTTCTTTAACAGCTTGTGTCTTCCTTGATGTTCAGGGAGCATTTGATAATGTTGATCCATCAATATTAATCAGCATCTTGAGCACTATCGGCATACCAGGTGACGTCTGTAAATGGATATTTAACTTTTTGTATAACAGAACAATGTATATAAAGTTTAATAATATTATTCATGGTCCTAAATATGTCTATAAGGGCACAATGCAGGGTGCCTGTATCTCTCCTTTACTGTACAATTTGTATACAAGTCAAATATATAAATACTTAAAGCAGCCTGATGTAAAATTTTTGCAATTTGCAGATGATTTGATAATTTATACCGTAAATAAAAATGTTAATAAAATAAAATAAATAAATAAAAATTTCTTTATTTCAAATAGTATCGTTACACATATTTGTTGAGTTTTCCCTTTAAGTAGTCGAAGACACTTGTATTGGGAATAACTCGCAACTTCCCTTACGGTTAGCTTAATACTATTGAAACTAATTAATAGTAAACATGGTAGAAAAAATATTACATTTGAGAAAAATAATAAGCACAATCAGAGGTACTGAAACAGAGACATGAATAAAGTAATTTAGCTGCAGCACAATTGGTGCGATTAACTGAATGCATGTTGACCGATGAGATGTGTGTGTGTGTGTGTGTGTGTGTGTGTGTATGTGTGTGTGTGTGTGTGTGTATGTGTGTGTGTGTGTGTATGTGTGTGTGTGTGGTGTGAGAGAAAGAGAGAGTCTGGGTGTGTATATATTTGTGTACATGTCTGTCTGTTACCCTAAGTGACAAGTTGATCAGGCACCTGCATGCCCTGCGGAATGATTTCCTTGGGATCGATACAGAATGTTCGCATACAGGTGCAATAATCACAAAGAAGAAACTTTATCATTATCTATCCAATTCTAATAAATAGGTTTTCAACTTCTTCATAGCTGAGTGAAATCAGCCATTCAGATAAGGTTTTCTTGCAAGTGTAAGATAACATTGGGTAAATTTTAAGAATTGTATTTACTTTATTATACATAAAGGCGGACTGACCTATATATTGCCTTCTAGCAAAAGCTGTACGAGTGGCAGTAACAGGGGCCACAGCATCTTTCCTTCTTTTATGACTCAGGTCGACAAAAGGTAGGGACTTGTATACGTTTAGAATAAGATTTAGAACGTAAAGTTTCCTGACTGAGAGGAGACCACTAATTCTATAGAGTGTAGAAGTAGGAAAACGGTAAGGTTTGAAGTACATAACTTTTATAAGTAGTCTCTGTGCTCTTTCTAATTCAAGAAGGTGGGATTTGTCTGTTCCGCCCCAAATAGAGATGCAATACGTAAGCACTGACTGGGCAAGTGCCATGTAGATTTTATTTCTGAGTTTATTGGACATAACATGCCGCAATGATTTAAATACCCATAAGAGTTTCCTTGTACGATTTGTTAACAGTTCCAAATGTGGGTGCCAGCTTAGCCGTTGGTCAAGTATTATACCTAAGTATTTGATTTGACTGACTTTTTCAATCATGGGGCATTCACAGGTAACTGCATTTGAACATGAGTGGATTTTTAATATAAATTGACTTCCTGGTTGGGATTTGTTAGAGGGCGTGAAACATACAAATTTAGTTTTAAGAGGGTTCAAAGTCAGAAGGTTCTCTCTTAGCCAGTTTGATGCAGCAATTAAACCTCTCTCAGCCCTATCATACACTGTTACCCAGTCAGGACCAGTAAAAACAAGCGCTGTGTCGTCAGCGTAGGAGAAAATCCTGCCCTCAACATCACGCAGATTACAAAACTCGTTGATGTATATTAGGAAGAGTGTGGGGCCGAGGACACTTCCCTGAGGAACTCCAAAACTGAGCGAAGCTTTATTACTGTGGAATCCGTCAATTTTAACTTCCTGAGTTCTCTCCTGAAGATAACTTTTAAAAAGCAGGAGAGGAGTATTCCTGATGCCTATGTTTTCTAACCTGCGTAAAAGAGTTAATATCGCTGTAGATAGCTTAAATAGTGCTTTAGTTCAAATTCACCATTACTATTATGATAAATTAAAACTTAACATCAGCCCTCTTAAGAGTGGGGTAATGATTTTTGCAAAAAAGTTTGTTGATTGTAACTCTCAAGTATATTATGATAAAAAACCTCTTCCATTGATAGATGAGAAAAAATTCCTTGGAGTGTGTCTTGATAGTAAACTTTCTTTTGTAAGTCATATGAATATGCTTATTAAAAATTCGACTAAGGCTTTAAATATATTGCGCTCACTAGCAGGAGTAAACTGGGGATCTGACCCAAAGATATTATCCATGCTTTACAAAAGCCTAGTTCGTAGTCACTTTGACTACAGCTGCTTAGCTTATATGAACTGTAATGTAACCCTTTTGAAAAAACTTGATATTATTCAAAACAAGGCACTAAGAATAATAACAGGAGCTATGTGTTCAACTCCTATTAATGCTATGCAATGTGAATCTTGCATTCCTCCACTAATTATAAGGCGCATCCAACTTGCTTCAAACTTTTGTCTCAAGCTCATTTCCTCTGATAACAAATCTGTTCTAAATCGCATATTACCTCCACAATCTTTAGAGATCAATTCAACTTCTCCTGCTAAAATATCGGGTTCTGAATTATTATCTGGGCATACTCCAGAGTTACTAAGAATTGCAATGTACATATATTATTTGACTGTAAATATGTATATAGATAAACCATGGCCATTGTACAAGGTTAGTTATGATGTCTTATCACATAACTATTTCACCATTTTATGGGACAAAATTAACAATCAAAGTGAACTAAACCTCTTTTTAGATAACAAAGTGTATTATAAAGTGTATACTGATGGTTCTAAGTCAGGGAATGGTGTAAATTCAGCATTTTATGATCCCCAACTCAAATTAGTAAAAAGTTTTAAAATTGATGATCAATGTAGTATCTTTACTGCTGAAAGTTATGCTATTCTCTTAGCCTTAAAACATATTAATGATTCTAACACTTCACCTGATATTCTCATTTTATCTGACTCTAAAAGCGTGCTTCTAGCTTTAGAAAACAACTCGCTTAAATTTAATTTGAATTATTTAATTTATCACATAAGATTTCAAATTTATGAAATAGTTAGGCTTACCGGCAGAACCATTAGCTTCTTGTGGGTACCTTCACATCGTGGCATCAGTGGAAATGAAATTGTTGACAGAGCGGCAAGAAATAGCTTTGATATGGATCACTCAGAGTCTATGAAGGTTCCTCACACTGATTACCGAGCAGATTTAAATGTAGACCTGAAAAAGTTGTGGCATGAATATTGGATGTTAACAAATGCTGAAAAGGGAAAGTGGTATGCTAAGATCCAAGGAAGCCCGCCCGCCAAACCTTGGTACCATCGCAATAAAGACATCGACAGCAGAAAATTTATAACTGTCATCAACAGAATAAGGTTTGGCCACTGTCACACTCCAGCTCACCTGGCTAGACTTAAACTGATTCCAAATGCGAACTGCACATTTTGCACTAGAAATGTTGTAGCAGACCTGCAGCACATCATATTAGAATGTACGAAATTCGGCCTTCAAAGGCTGGCAATGATTGCTGATCTTGAACAGCTAAACCATCCGAAGCCAATTCCTCATAATCTAGAAGAAATACTTGGAAACCCAAAGTTCTTTAAATCTGTATACACGTACCTAATATCAACAGTTGGCAGAATTTAAAAGTTGATGAAGAACTAATCTGTGAGAATTATTGCAGCAAAATCAAACTTTAAACTCGCGGACGAGTAAAAATTCAAACATAACTGCCAAAATAAATAACTCTGAGAAGGAAAGTCAAGGGAAGGAAGAAATCACATGGAGAAACTGAAAGAAAATTGACATTGATAGAAAGAAAAATCAACGAGTGGCTTAAAAGGGCTAGAACCCAGAGCCGTTAAACCAAGTATAAAAAAAAAAAAATTGTCAAAACCATTAACGCCCGGCTGTCAAAAGAATCTCTTTCACTTCGGATATTCATTTCAGGAATTTTTGAAATATATGCCGTGTTTTGGTGCAAATCATCATGAGTTGTGTGGTTCGTGGTTGTGGAAATGTCTAGCATCCAAAAAGTAGCGTGAAATTCCACAGGTATACACATTTTTTTCATATTTTCTGTGCTTCATGATAGTACTTCTATTTTAGAGATATTGAGGACTACGTTTATGTTTTTAATGTATTAAACGTAAACAATTACTAGAATATGCACTTCGTGATATATCTGACTACTCACTTTTATAAAATAATAAGCCATAATACATAAAAACTGAACTTATAAGAAATACTTTTTTGTCGTAGTAATAAGACAAGGGTAACCATATTTTACGTCGCGTGCGTTTAGAAAATTTTCACGAAAAATTATGAAATCTAATAAAATTTGTAACAATGTATTTTATCGTATAAAAGAGCTTCAAATAAACACTTTTTATTCTAATACTTTTTTATCCCACTTATAGTTAAGCGAAAGAATGCGACCGAATTATCCAGGCGTTTTGGACTTATAAAAATTTTCACGGAAATGTTTCAAACCTAATAAATCTGGAATCTTTGTTTATTAACGTTAAAAAGGGCTTAATATAAGCACTTTTTGTTCTTATATTTTTTTCTATCCGATGCATAGTTTAGTGGGAAAATATGTGCGAATTTTATCAAAGCGTTTTGGACTTTGAAAAATTACGCTAAAATTACGAAAAGTCCCAAACGCCTTGCACACTCTTTGCTACACTCCAACCCTAAGTTCAGATCCTATCTTTGACTGGGAAAGTAATTCCTCGAAAATCATAATAAATCTGGAATCTTTGTTTATTAACGTTAAAAAGGGCTTAATATAAGCACTTTTTGTTCTTATATTTTTTTCTATCCGATGCATAGTTTAGTGGGAAAATATGTGCGAATTTTATCAAAGCGTTTTGGACTTTGAAAAATTACGCTAAAATTACGAAAAGTCCCAAACGCCTTGCACACTCTTTGCTACACTCCAACCCTAAGTTCAGATCCTATCTTTGACTGGGAAAGTAATTCCTCGAAAATTCTTCATATTTATTGACTTAATTGGCTTAGTAGGTAGAAAGTAGTGCAGTAATTAACCTTTAATCCATGGGCTGGGTTTGATTACTGGTTCGCATCAATTTAGAAAAGATTTTCCTTAGGGCTAGGTAGCACTAAAGTGATGTCTCTTATGATAAAATTGTCTGATACCTCTTACACAAGGATCATAATCAGAGATAGGAATAGGTAGGGCTTATTTACCTAAACTTCGAATCAGAACAGAGAGGAATCGGAGTCTTTTTATGATAGTATTTTTTTTCCGAGACGACTGTCCCAAGATTCATATCAAGACTCATATAGGACATCATCTAAGTACATCAAAAATAATTTTTATTTGGAATAAGTAATTAGTTTATGTATACCAAACTTTGTGACTGGGCATAATACTGGGTGTGAAAAAAGTACTATCCAAATTCAAAGAGGTGATTAAGAGTCGAGTCTAGAATACAGGAAAAATATATAAAAAAATCTTGATTTTTTCCTAGATACAGTTTCAATTTGCATTTTATTGTTATACAGAACAGTTAACGGCCCACCCATCCAAACGGGCGTCCTTTAAAATAATGATCATGCTATTTTCACTAATAACAATTGATTAAAATTAAATCAAGCATTACAAAATCATACTCAAAAACATCTAAGATTGCGCGCACCTCATTCATTCATAAAAAAGCTACAAAAACAGATGTTTAGCGCCGTTGCGAGCCACCCGGCACCGAACAAAAGAACTTTTGTCTCTTTTGAACTTAGGTAGCCGCACTATCTGCTACTTTCGCACATTGATAACGTGTTTTTTTCAAATAACGAGTGTTCATCCATAAAAATATCGGTTAGTAAGTCAAGTGCTTTATTTGTTTATGGTTGTCTCGGGATGCGTGCGCGTGAGCAATGATCGTAGACGCAGGTTCTTAGATATATAGGAGTGACATGACGAAGCTGACGTGAGTGTGCGTGAAACAGTGCGTTGGTATTCTGAAAATAGTGTAGATTACGGAGGCGGTGTGTAGCAGAGTACCTGTGTTCAGAGCAATTTTTTATTTTTTATTTTTATTGAAAGGATGTACAAAACAATTAATGTTTTGGAAGGATGCCTGTGTGTGTGACAAATATTGACTTGAAATGTTTTTTTTCCTATTTCAGGAATGTAATAATATACCTTCAAGTTCTAACACTACATATTATGCAAATGTAAGTGAAGCAAAATTGACACAGCCAACTTTAGAAAAAAGTGTTGTAAGTAAAAATTATATCAATATTACAAGATGAATTCTTATTAGTGTAAAATACTATAAATTGTTTGTCTATACTAATAAGATAAATAATAAAAAACTTTTCAACAAACTAGTTATAATATTGTTAGATGGCCGTCCCCGTTTATGTAAAGAAAAGATTTATAAGAATTAACCCCATATTCATTTTTATGATGCTTGCTTATGACAGTTTATGTTTTTTTAAATAGGTTGATGAAAATGAACCACCCTCTAAACGGCGGAGATTAAATGATGATAAAACTAATATAATGAACTTCAGAGACTACATCTAATACTGTTGAAGTCACAATGCCAATCAATGCCAGTCAATTGATTAGACTTTTAAGTGTGTATTGAAAATGATTGTAAACTTTTATAAATAAGTAACGAATTATACGATTTGAGTACTTACATAATGTTATTTTTTATTTATAGTTTTTTAATCAACAGTATAATAATTTAGTGGGTGCGATTCCAATATCATGGATTCGCTTTTCATTTTGAGTGAGTGAATGAAAAAAGAAAAAGAGAATAACCCGGTAGGGCAGGCCACACTGTATAAAATATTACACGGTGTATAGTAGGTATGTATCCTATTAAGATGAAACTCTAATCTCAACTACTATAACTTAGTTGAAAGATTGGCTACCTACTTAATCAGTCAGGTATCAAACGAATGCCGAGAGTCGCATAACAATGGAATTTTTATTGTGTCTCGTTTACACATACTTGACGAGTTAAATAAATTATTTAAAAAAATAAATGTAGTTTATTTTCTTACCACCAGTTTACTATTATTATTTTCAACTAAAGTTCTGCTGGGCACAAAAAAACAAGTCCCGCAATTTTTCCATAATCGGGGCGGGCCGCACCCAACGACCTCTATGTTACAAAATACATACAAGTCTATGGCCGCACCGCAACGCAAAGTATTGCAAAATTCCTTCATTCCTATTATTATTATTTTTTCAGATAAGAGATGTTTTTTTTATCCTTAATATATTAAGTAATATCCTTAACATATTATTTATTATGTATAATAAAGTCGCTCACTTTTGATCGTAGCTTTGTAGTAAACCTTACGCCGCGGTGTCCGTTGCGAACGATATCGGCTACTCGCAGTCGCCCGCCAATCAGAGCGCCCCGTGAGGAGCGGCGATCGCGGCAACCGAACAAAACCGACACTCCGAGTCAGTCGAGTCCTCTCCGCGATCGAGTGCATAAGTACGATCTGCGCGACCGCTGCTCCGCCCACGTGGCGCGATATTATTAACATTTAATTTTAACTGTGAACTTTTGTTATTCTATACTTATTAATGTTTACGTGATTTCACACAATAAATAGTGATTTGATTCGACACTAGTGCAGAGTCTTATTGAAATCCTCACAAAACTTACACACCTACGCCACATTTGGCGCCCAACGTGGGGCCGTGTCCGTGCTCTAAAAATCAAAGTGAAGTGAACTGATGATAACAAGTTACAAAACAAGAACATTCGATAGTGTGGGTGTGTAAAATTCAACATGCCGCGAACACGAAGACAGTCTCGCCAGGCCCAAAACGCGTCACTGATTTCGCACGACGGCGAAGATCGTGAAAATACGTTTACGGAAACGGCTGTCACAGCGATGATCGCTCGCCTACAACAAACACAAATGGAAGCATTCGAGCGATTGATAGACCGAGTGATGGCCGACCGCACGGCGGCACCCGCCCCGCAGTCGTCGACACCTACAGCGTTTCTAATGGATGGGAACGCGAACGCGACCTTCGCCCGCTGCACATCGCGCTACGGAGGAGCACCCGGCGAGTCACTAGACAGTTTCCTGGACGCCGTGGAAAGCTACAAGGAGTGTGCCGGTGTGAGCGATAATACTGCACTCCGTGGGTTATCGATGCTCCTAACTTACGATGCAGCGACTTGGTGGCGGGGAGTACGCGATAGTACCGAAACGTGGCAGGACGCGAAACAAGGGCTAATAAGTGCTTTTGGTGAACAGCGACCTCCACATCGAATTTACAGACTACTATTTGCTTCGGAGCAAACAGACCAAGAACGTACAGATATTTATGTATCGAAAGCCCGCGCTCTAATTGCAAAGGGGTCTACCTTGTTTCGCAGAATTTTTGTTGTCATAATTTTATTTGGCATATCATCAAATAGCATAAACTTCCTTTCGCAGAACATCAATTAGCATTCGCTCATTTATCAGACGTTCAAAACGCATAATCGTGTAAGCTAAAATCATCTTTAGGCAGAAATTTAATATTCATAATAGTCTTAAAGCAGAATCATCCTAACGCAGAAAGTTCACAGATAGAATCGTCTTGTGGCATACAATTCGTATATATAGTCATTAATAGGGAGAATCATCCTATCGCAGAAAGTTCACAGTCCGAATCGTCTTTTGGCATATTTTTCATATTTAAAATCATTACAAGGCAGGCAAATCAAACATGCAGCATGCAAGCAAGCATTCAGCATGCAAGCAAGTATGCAGCATACAAGCAAGCAAGCAAAGCATGCAGCATGCAAGCAAGCAAGCAAAGAATGCAGCAAGCAAGCAAGCATGCAAGCATGCAGCATGCAGGCAAGCATGCAGCAAGCAAGCAAGCATGCAACATGCATGGTTTCTGTCACGGCTCCGGCGCTGCGGGGCTCCGGCAGTCCCACGCGAGCTTATCGTCGCAGATGGTTTTCGCTCACCACCGCAGCTTCGGCGTGCTGGCCGGCTTCGCCGGCCAGCCTCAGCCGTGGCGGCGAGCTTTCAAACCACCTGCTCCTCAGCTCGCGGGCTGTCTCGCTCCTCCGCGCCTACGCGATTTTGAATTACACTCTAGGGGTGGGGCAAACAAGACTGCGTGGAGTCGGTTTTGCACCGATTCGTTTCTGTCACTAACTTTTGTACCACAACTTAATTACTTTTTAATTCAATTTTAGGGTAAAATACTATTTAAAAGAAATAGCAATATGCGAAGTGAAATTATTCTAAACGAAATTCTGCTTTCTTCATAGTATGCCTAGTCAAATTATGCCAAATAAACATTATGCTTAGCGAAAGTATGCAAAGTAAAATTTTGCCAAAGGTAATTATGCCTTATAAATTTCTGCTATCTTAAAAGTATGCCATTGTAAATTCGGGCATATAAATATTCGACCAAACAATAATTATGCTAATAGAAAATTCTGCCTGAATAATATTCGACTAAAGAAAATTATGCCAAGTGTGTTATGCCAAGTGACTTTCGGAGCAAAAAGATTCTGCCAGATAGAGGGAACCCATTGCAAAGATACCTAAAGGAGAATTAACTACAAAGGTCCAGTTAGATATGGTATACGGGTTACTAAATAACAGAATCAGGGAAAGAATTGCAAGGAGCGACATTTTCTCTTTCGACGAACTTATTCGACGCGCACGGGTACTCGAAGATAGCATGGCGTCTTTACCAACCCATGAGCGAGCACGTGAGCTACAAAACTTCTCAACCACTCGTCGTGTCGTCGGCCAGCATCGGCCGGTATACGCGGCGTTGCCAACCCGCGATTACCCGGCGCAGGCCCCTAGCAACACACCGCCGCGCCGATCATCTCCGCATCGTGGTGCTACGGAAAAGAGCGAGACACAACGTGCGGCTGCGCCGCGTCATCTTCCCTCGCACCTCGCTACGAGCGCGAGCGGCGGCGCTACGCAGCCGACTACGGGTGACGTCACCGCCGCGGCTACGAGACTACGAAATCGCCCCGACCGCTACTGCAACTATTGTAAGAGGTATGGGCATACGCGCGACGTGTGCCGTAAGCTTTTGGGTGAGTCCTTGAACAGTATTACACTTGATGAAGCCCCTCCTGTGCCAACTTGTTACAATTGTGGACATAAAAACGTAACGCGTAATCAGTGCCCGAATTGCAATCATAATAGTGATGATGAAAATGCGGAATCTTTTTATTGTTATTCTGATTCTTGTAATGTTAATTTATGTAACGGAAATCATAATCATGTATCAGATACGAGTAGTAATAATACCGTGTATCCTTCTTATGCATTTGGTTCTATGTTTTCGGGTGACTGCGAAAAGCCTGCATCCTCTCAACCGCGTTTTCATAGGGCGCGACCAATCTTAAATATCGAAATATTGGGAGTAAGGGGAACGGCACTGGTAGACACAACAGCCAAACACTGCATTGCAGGACATACTTTGTACACAATTTTATTACGCCGCGGCCAACCGCTCTCTTCGGCCATTCGCAAAATAAAGTTAGCCGATGGTATTGTTCGAGAGATGAAAGTACTTACTACCGAATTAAAGGTTAAATTGATAGACAAAACGGTAACCATTCCATTTTTAATATTTCCGGAAGCAAACAACAATGAATCGTTGCTAGGTATTGATTTTATAAAGGCGGCAAGGTTAATACTAGATTTCTCTGAAGATACATGGTGTTTTGCTAATAATGTCTGCAAGAAATATGAATTACGCTATGAGTCCTGGGAAGATAATTTTTCTTGTGCTTCAACGAACATCCTACGTGATGATGAAGGTACGTATCTCTCAAAGTCGGAACGTGAGCCGTTATGTCAGCTGTTAATTGAGAATGAGGATATTTTTCGAGCAGGGGGAGAGCCGACGCCTTATGTTGAGCATCGGATTGACACAGGTAACCACCAACGAATTTCAGTGCCTCCGTATAGATTGACTCCAGCTAAGAAAGCACTCAGGAAGGAAAAAGTTGAGAAGATGTTAGCAGACGGCATCATAGAGGAATGCGAATCAGCTTGGAGTGCCCCCGCTCTTCTAGTGCCTAAAGCTAACGGAACAGTTCGATTTTGTGTGGATTATACGATTCTGAGCGAGATAACGAAATCAGATAGTTACCCAATGCCCCTTATCGAAGAATTGCTTAAATCCACGGTTCTTAGTAAAGCAACCCAAAACATCAGTGCCAAGTTTATTCCTAAGCGAGATGGACCGTACCTAATTGTAAAAAAGGTGAGACCGGCTATATTTGAATTAGCTCACATTCATGACGTGCAAGACATCGTAGGAAAATACAATGTAAGAGATCTGACGCAGTATCATAGTAGTGAGAATGAAGAGCTGGTTCCACAACCAATCCACTCGCATAGGAAGAGAGGAAGGCCTAGACTAATAGCTAGAAATCAAGTCCAGGAACGAGGTCGTACTCCTGAACTTGAGGGGGAGTATGTAGTAAACCTTACGCCGCGGTGTCCGTTGCGAACGATATCGGCTACTCGCAGTCGCCCGCCAATCAGAGCGCCCCGTGAGGAGCGGCGATCGCGGCAACCGAACAAAACCGACACTCCGAGTCAGTCGAGTCCTCTCCGCGATCGAGTGCATAAGTACGATCTGCGCGACCGCTGCTCCGCCCACGTGGCGCGATATTATTAACATTTAATTTTAACTGTGAACTTTTGTTATTCTATACTTATTAATGTTTACGTGATTTCACACAATAAATAGTGATTTGATTCGACACTAGTGCAGAGTCTTATTGAAATCCTCACAAAACTTACACACCTACGCCACAGCTTCCTTTATTATTTTATAACCTGAGAATATAAACACCTAGAAGGAGGGTTCCTAACAAAGATCGATGTCAAAAGCGCGCACATTTTGTAGCTACGTGTGCGTAAACAATAACCCTGTCACGCACACTAGTAAAGGAATAATATTGTCAGAAAATCTCATTTCTACTAAATGGTAGAAAATTGAAATATTAGGGAACCTATGTATAAAGAAATAACGAACGTAGGCTTTTTATTTTATTCAATGGTTTAATTTCCCCTTTATTTTACTCTTTTCTGTTTGATGTTTGGATTTAAAAATACACCATATAGTTCTGATTGTTAATCTAAGATTGCCACCGCTACAAAATGGCGGATTCCATAATTATTTTATCACTACTACCTCAACATGAGTGTCATAATGTAAGAGCTTGATTAGTAGAATAGAGCGAACTATAAAAAAAATCCTAATAAGGCCACCAACAAATGGCTGATATACAGGGTGTAAAAAAAGTACAAGCCAAATTCAAAGGGGTGGTTAAAAGTGGAGTCTAGAATACAGGAAAAATATTTTAAAAAATCTAGCTCTTTTTTCTACATACAATTTTAATTTGCATTAAATTGCTACAGAACAGTTGACGATCCACCAATCCCAACAGGCGTCCTTTTAAGTAATGATTATTACATTAATACTAATTGATTAAAATCAAATCAAGCAGCACCGTACAAAATCATACTCGAAAACATCTAAGATTGCGCGCACGTTATTCATAAAAAGCTACAAAACTAAGGTAGCCGCACTATCTGTCACTTTCCCACATTGATAACGTGTATTTTCAAATAACGAGTATTAACTCATAGTAATAGCGGTCAGTAGGTCAAGTGCATTATTTTTTTACGGTTGTCTCGGGATGCGTGCGCGTAGCAATGGATCGTAGACGCAGGTTCTCAGATATTGAGAACCTACCATTAGATGGTCAGAGTGACATGACGAAGCTGACATGAGTGTGCATGAAACGGTGCGTTGGTAATCTGAAAATAGTGTGGATTACGGAAAGCCTAGCCGATCAAAAGTGGTCAGAGCAATACAAAATTGGCATGACTTCGATTAATTACATGCGCCCAGTGTAGGTTGTTACTACTCACTGTTACTACAGTTGATTATTTATATTCGTGATTTATTGTAAGTAGTTGATTCCAATTTTTAAGTAAGCCAAGGTACCTACATGCTCAATTTTGCACTGGTCTAATCAAATTTTGGGTTTTTTGACGGTCCTGGGCCCGTGAAGTACAAAGGGAAAATAGAAGTCCAGTTCAAGCCGTAAACATAACCTACCTATAAAACTAAATAGTGAACTGTGTGCCGTAGCGTAAGATAGAGCGCGCGGCTGCTAGTTTGGTTGGATTGACAATCATCATACATATGGTATTTTTAAATAATCATTTAAAAAACACTATTTATTAGGATGGACCCCTAATAAATAATGTATTTTTGTGGAGTATTTTTCTGTAGTAATAGAAATACTCGTTTAATTATTATTTTTTCTTTTCTTTATTTTTTTTTATTATTTTTCCCGTGTTCTAAACTCGATTGACAACCACCCCCTTGAATTTGGCTCATACTTTTTTTTACACCATGTTTATTAAAAAAAAAAAGACTCACTTACTCACTTGGGGTGTCGTAGCACAGTGGTGGCAGCGCTTTGGTAGTAATACCGAAGTTAAGCAACTTACGGCGCGGTCGGTGTTTGCATGGACCATTCCGACCATATAGGTGACTTATATCCCGAGCATCTCCGTGCTTCGGAAGGCACGTTAAGCCGCTGATTCCGGCTTTTTTTTATAAAGACTCACAAGGAGCACTTATACCCGACACGAACATTCGAAACCATGAGTAGTTTTCTTTTTCCCATCACTTTATAGCTCTCACTAGATGGCGTTAGGATCACTTAAGTAACAATTTTTTTTGTTCACATTGGCGGTAAACTATAGACAAAAAAAAGTGCGTAATATTGTAAATCGTAGAAAAATACGAAAATATACCTATTCCCGATTTTATTCTATAAAAAATAAATTTGTCAATTACGCAATTCCAAGATTTTCTTTGATTCAAAATTGCATTCTATAATAGCTAACAAACACCTCAACTAAGGGTAAATAAATATACATCTGATTATCCGATCTCTAGTTATAATTGTTAAAAATGACAGCAATAAAGTTTAAACCATAAAACTATCCCAAACATAGTGAATAAAACTTTATTAAAAAGGAATGGTAGTTTTTTAAATTCCACCTATACTGACAACACTTAAGCAAATTTTCATTGATAAATTAAACAATCTTGTTTTAAGTATTACATGTATAAAATCAAGCTTAATTTGATAAATTACACGTGGTATGCATTGCTTAGGGTTTTGTTGTGTTTTAAAGATCTGTTGTGGCAACCATTGACTGCACAAACCGTCATTATTATCAAAAATTCGGGAGCTGTTACTCGTACTGCGTGTCCTTGAGCACTAAGGGCTCAATGTCAAATAGTTGCCAAATGGGCTACTATTGAAATGCGCCATTTACGAGCCAGGACTAGGCTTCTAGGTGTTTATATTCTCAGTTTATAACGTGTTGTCACCCCACTGAAAGAGACAGCAAATAACCATGACGTCATTCAAGGTCAAATTGTTTAGCTTCAGTCTTTTCTTCAATAATGCAATCTCCAGTTTGTATTTAAGCTTCTTGATCGAAACTGCGATTTCACATAATCTGTGGTAGTTTTCGTGGCAAGGTAAAATGTTGCGTTCTTTGACTTAATAATAACATAACGTTATTCTGTTGCGTCACTAAAAAAGAAATCAATATTAATTAATCTTGTACAAAATGTTTAAAATTAATTCATCCCACTCTAACTACTAGTAATAGCTGTGATAATTAGGGTGTTGTTTAAATCTAAGCCGGTTGTTAGTGAGAAATAAAACATTATAACTTAATTAATGTGTGATGGTTTTATTCCTTTGCCTGCTGTTCATCATCCGTATAAAAGAAAAATAAAACGACGCTAGCAACACCACCGGTTGCTTCCCCAAACTAAGGGTCCTAAACGCTTCAAGAGCTTTCCAATCTAAGTATCTGTCATATCTATGGTAATCACTACGTAGAGACATGACCTCCCTAGAGAGGAATAGACAACTCAAACAAATGTCAAAAAATGGCTGGCTAACTATAGCCAACTTAAATAATCCAGTCTCAACTTCGCCAACATAAGAAAAAATATAGTGAAGTACCGCTTATCGATATCCGAACTGCTTTGCGAGAAATTGTTGAGAATTTTCATTTACCTCGGTTTTGTTTTAGTGTTAAACACTAGCCATAAAAGTATTCACCACTGAAACAAAACCAAGATGAAGTTCAGTTAGTAAACAATAAAGCATCTAGACGAGACAATAATTTAAAATTCAGTTGAAACGTTGTAAATATGCAATATGTTAAAATAAAGTTCTAACTGAGGTTTATTTCATCATAGTATAAGATCCCGATATAAAACGAGTTTCACCGAGATGCTTATTTAATTAAAAGTATTTTATGTTTAATTTAATATGTCAATAAATATAATCCATATGGGTTGCCTAGCAAATTTCAGTCCAGCGTATGTTTAATTAATAATTAAAAAAAAATTAAACATTTCACCGGTATGATTATTAGATAAATTCTATACCAATCGAAAGTATGAAGCCCAAAGAATATGCAAACGTTAGGTTGCCTGTTCTTTTCCGGTCACAACTATCGGGTTGCCAGGTATAAACAGGTAAATCTGTACTACTAGCATTTTGCAACGGTATGTTATTTGAATGAAATTTTAATGAAATTAAAGATTATTTTATTCTTAACACGAGTGAATGTTTGACTGAGAGGTCCCAACCAACCATCCCATGCGATAGAAGAGGACACAGCATAGCAGCTGTTTAAAGTCCGCCCATTTAAAGAAAGAGAGTGCGCATGCTAATTGGGCTTGGAAAAGAAAAGGATAGAAATGGGCGGACTTTAAACAGCTGCTATGCTGTGTTCTCTTCTATCGCATGGGATGGTTGGTTGGGACCTCTCAGTCGCACACATTCACTCGGAGCAATATTTTACTTTTTTAAATTCGACAACCGCAATTCTGGACTGATTTTTCGCAGGCAACTCTATACCACCGTGTTCAGAATAAAATAATCTTTAATTTCATTAAAATTACATTCAATAAACATACCGTTGCAAAATGCTAGTAGTACAGATTTACCTGTTTATACCTGGCAACCCGATAGTTGTGACCGGAAAAGAACAGGCAACCTAACGTTTGCATATTCTATGGGCTTCATACTTTCGATTGGTATTTATTTATCTAATAATCATACCAGTGAAATGTTATTTTTTTTTTAAAATTATTATTTAATCATACTCTGGACTGAAATTTGCGAGG
>CAUZXH010000494.1:0-10637 GCA_963584085.1 Pyrausta aurata | reverse complement strand
GGTACACTCTCTCATAGCCCGACGGGACAGCAATCTGACACGACCGAAGAGAGATCAGGCGCAGGACCAACGGCTTTACGTTTTCCGAGGCACGAGGGTGAAACACCGCCAACTTCCAAACTCCGGGCTACCCTGAGAATTTCTGAACAGAAAAAACCAGGTACATATTTTTGGCCCAACCCGTGGATCGAACCCGGAAGCCACTGTGACCGGTGACTTCACGGGATTAAGCAGTCGCAGAGGTATGTAGGTCTTGCCTAGCGCTCAGTTTTTCGAGTTGTTCCTAGTCATCTTCAGCAGTTTAGTCGTCATCTAGAAGCTTTAGATGTCGCATGCTCATCTATAAGTGACTTAGATGGTACTGTTCATGTATTAGTCTCAATATTTAAGAAATATGTCTTTTGTTGGAAAATGTTAAACATTTCACCACTTCTTGATAAGTTCCTTACGTTGCGGATAGCAAGTAATATTATTTATTTAGATGTTATTATACCATGCGGACTCATTGACTAAAGGCATTATCTGATACTTATCTAGAAGTTGTGAAAGTGATGTAGATTTAAATTGTTTTTAATTAAAACAAAAACAACTTTATTAATCTTCTTACGACAGGTCAATAGGTAGATAAAAAGCTACAAAGCGGTTATTTGGGCTTATCTTCTCATATTAATGTAAAATAATGAGACGCCGTGCGGTGATAATTATAAATGATCAATTATGTGTCGCGGTGCGCAGCCTCCGTCAATGATCTAGTTATGAACTGTGACGCAATGTATCGCGCAACGACTTGCACTACTGGGTATTATAATTTACTATCGGTTCTCGGAGGCGACTCGCAACAAATCCAACAAACGAACAGTTACGAAATTCTAAGTAATACGTCACCGTAATAAAATTTTATGATTTTGTAAGATATTAAAATGGCAGTGACTTTCATTTTAATACACAAGTCAATTGTTTTATTCACATTACAGAATACTTGTATATTCACACTGTTTTATCTCGAACTGAAATAAGTCTCCTTCAAAATTAAAGAAGCAACAATTTAGGCTTAGTTACCACAACCGGTTAATTGATTACCAAAATTAGGTAATCCTATCCGCAACTTCCTTTCTTCCGAGGTCGGAAATCGGAATCTAAAAACCTAATCGCTACATCCGTAATCGAATATTATTTTGATTCGAAAACCGGTGGTAGGGGTCGGTGCAGCGTTGAACTTGAGCACAATGCGTTGTTGTTGTTTATTGCACATTTTTCTCACACGCACCAGTTTCGATCGCGGCCCACTAGCTTATAGACATGTCTGTGCGTATACTCTGTATTTCTTTCCTAGTCGAATATTGTAAACAATATTTTTATAACTTTTAAAATAATATCAATTAATTGACTATTTGATTTAAAAAGATATCAGTGTTTAACGACGAATTACCTATGTAGGTTGTGAATTTGTGTTTTATCTTATTTTAAAATGAATTATTTCTGTAAAAAGGAATGTCAAAATTGGTAACAATATTCGACTAGCAAAGAAAAATGAACTTTAGTGTCATCGGCTCGCTGCTTTTTATTTTTGTTATTACGTGGAGTTCTGAATTTCTTGTGCTTTGGAAATATTTTCCTTGACATTTTAGCATTAAAACATTTTAACACAATATTTTACTCTTAGCATTGTCTAATAATGACAGTTTTACACAGTTTTACATTATAGATATTATAGTGACATATTGATTAGCAACCATTAAATTAATATCGATGCTCTTACACCCACACCAGTCAATAAAGACAAAATATTGATTAGCAGTTATGAATTATCACCTCATAATAAATAAGCTATCACTTACATAGTGACTTGATAGTTGTATCATTTAATAATACACGACTATAGTGTACACATTAATTTATAGAAAGCGTTTTTCATGAAATGCTTAATCGTTAATAGATATAATAAGCCATTTTTAACTATTAAATGTTTTATAAAAAAAAATCGGTGATGATGCTTTATGAAATAACCGTTAAAAATAATTGTCTTCATTTATAGGCTTACAGCTATAATTGTATTGATTTATAGGCACACTCTAATTGTTTGTTCTCTTGTACACCGATATGTAAGCACGTAATTTGAAGTTGAACGAACAATTACACTTTCCACTCAAACGAATCACTGATATTGAATCACATTTATGTTCGCACATTACTTCACTCGAGGAAAGCGATCTGAACCAACACGCAACACATAAAATATCGCTATCTACTTGTTCAATGATATTTCTAATTAAGAGATCCGCGAAACTAGTGTTCTAACGTGTGCCGCTAGTTCTGGTGAAGTGATCTAATATTGTGTTTAAAATGGTACGACATTAATGCATTTTGTTCTTGTAAAAGGGATACTATGTGCGTGTGTTTGTGGAGGCTTTGAATACTTCATAAAAGCTAATAACTGAGTATTCAATATTGTGTGTTATTTGGCAGTACTGTATTATTCTTACACACTTCAATCAAATTGATATTAATGTTAAGGATAAGCATTAACTATCCGAACACTTTTAAAAACCCCAAATGAAATCTATAACCATCTACTATTTCCCCCAACTTACGAAAGTTCTGAAGACCAGTATACAATATACTAAACGAACAACATTTAACTACACTACCAACTATTTAACCCCCAATCTAAATCTTACCAAAGCCAAGTGAAAACTCAGTACTCCACAGTTCCTTTCTGTTGCTATACCACGATGTACGATAGGCGGAGACTGAGGAGGCGCGCGCGGGGGAGCTGCGCGCGCAGGCGGCGGGGAAGAGGACACAGATCGAGGAGTACGCGAGGAGGACCATTGAGGAGCTGAGAGTGAAGGGGATCGAGGTAAGATGAGATGAGGTTTGGGACACTTCGAATGTGAGGTCACTTTGGCGAATTGTGTTAATTATTTGGCGTACATTTTGTGCCCTATTTATATAAGGTCACCTCGTTTTAAGTGATAATATTTAAAGGGCCGATTAAGCACAATAAATTAATAATTTTTTGTACAATACACTTTGGGTTTTTATCCGCTAGTTTTTGAGAAAAATGGAGACTAAGGTAATATTTTTTTTCAGATTTTATTTTTTTATTAATTAAGGCTAAGATTAGAGAAAAAGAAGGTTCGGGCATTGAATAGAGAGAGGCGAAGCCGATGACGTACATAACTTTTTAAATTGTAAGGGTGCTGTTTTAAAAAAATATGTTGTCTATGTTAAGGAAAATAACAATAATTAAAATCTCGATTTTCCAAAAAATAATGATAGTGTCCTGTTTCTATGGTGTAAACATAGCCACTGTTAAAATATTATCACTTAAAATGATTTGACCTTATACACCGTGCTTTTTTAACCGTCTTACAGCCGAAGGCCACTTAAAGTATCCAATAACTACATGTCATTCGTTAAATAAAACTTGGTTATTATTAAGATTTCAAAGCCTAAGACATTAAAGAAGATATCAGCACAATTTAGTACGAAACATCCTGTAACGAGCACTACGCGCGGGTCATTCACTCGGCTGTCTAGCACTACTGACCTTATTTTACGCACGAATAGAAAGGGGCGAGGCGGTGGGCGTTACAAAGGATTGCGCTAGCGCATGATTGGTTAGAGATCCACGTGGACTGTCTTAGATTGGCTACGGGGCGGAACGCGTGGAGGCGGCAAGGTCAAGGAATGCATTGTTGAAAATGTAAACATTATGAACAGGATGATACATTACGTAACATTACTATTAGATATTTTTTACACCAAAATTATGTGGAGTGTAATAAAAAAAATAACATGTCCTAGAGGTTTATTAAGATGGTTACATTACGTGGGCTTCGGGTGTAAGACGGTTAAAAGAGCACGGTGTATAGCAAGAAAATAAATATAATTGAACAGCTAGAAAGATAGTTAAAGATCATTGAATGTGAATTTATAGATCGAATCTTAGTTTGTAACGTACAAAGTGACAGAGAACTAGCAAAAATGATGTACTATTTACTCATTAGAGCTTTAACTCAATGCTTTAAACCATTCTTTACCACCGATAACAGAATGTAGTTTTAATTTTCAGTCTCATGAAGGGTGTCTCCAAATATCTCATCTCTTTTTTTACTGCACGTTAGTCGTTGTATGCTTGTACGCTTAGAATACCGTAGGCCTGTTTTAAAGACGCTTTAAATTTACCTATAGTAGGTGCCAGATACCGATGCACAATAGTTAGTTTATTCTGACTTTAGAATTCAAATCTTTAATATACCTATTCTCACACAGTGTTTTATTGCCACGGCATTTAGTTAGCGTAGCCGCGCTCTCGTATCTAGCATCGACAAAATCATTAATTTAAACTTTCGCTTCGCATTACATCAAGTATTAGACATGAACGTCGATCTGTAAGTATGAAAAGTCTTTAAAAATCGTGTTTATTTAGACCGGTCATGTCTGTTACTTATCAAATCATTATTATTTCGTAGCGAACATTTCGGGCAGCTTCGTATCCTATTTCAGAGCACATCGCCGGAGTCTTCGGGCACGAGCTCCGAGTGCCTGCTGCAGCTGCTGCGGCAGTGCGAGCCGGCCACCGCCCTCGCCATACAGACCACCGTGGATAGGCATGTCAGTATTCAAGATGAGATGAACGCCATTCTATTAGAACTAGCCGGACTGGACTGAGTTTGAGTTTTCTCTTTCTCCTCCCGTCGTGGCGCGATGTTTTGTAACCTAAAGCCTTCCTCGATAATGAAGCTATCCATCACAAAAATATTTTTTTCAAATCGGTCCAGTAGTACCTGAGATTAGCGCGTTCAAACAAACAAACTCTATAGCTTTATAATATTAGTATAGATACGCACTCCTACAAAATCTACAAAACCTTACCTAGTAAAAAGAGTGAAATAAGGAGTAGATCGAAGGTATGTGTGACACACACATACCTTATAAGACTCACAAGATACAAGTTATTTAAAAATAGAACCTCTGTCTTACTGAAACCTTGATTCACCACTCCGATTATTTTTGGGTAGGTATGCGTAGCAATTTCTATATTTACATTATCAATCAATCAAACAATGATTACAATAATATAAAAGAGGTGGCCGATCCTTATCCGTACTCGTGCTGAGTCCACCCCGAGGCTTCGGTAAACTGTATCTCGTTATCCTTTTAACTTGTTAAAAAAAAACAGATTTAACATATTTTTTTATTCATCAGTCATAACTAAGCTTATTTCTTATGTCAACAGAAAAAGGAGCTAGAAGAGTTGGAAGAAGAGCTGGAGTGTCGAGCGACGTCGGTGGCGTCGCACCGCGTGAAAGTGGAGCGGCTGCAGGCGGAGCTGAAGCTACTGCACACGCAGCAGCTTGGCTTGAGGCACGCCTTGGCTGCTGATCTGAGCCCGCCGCCCGCGCCTAGCGGTAACAAAACGTTATCTAGTCCAGCACCCGCTGCATGGCACATCGATAAACCCGTTTGTCGTTTTCCGCGTCTACCTAGATAATTTATCTCCACGTGCATGGTACAGTCTTCTAATATAATATTTTAATAACGCGAGGACGTAGACAATTTGTCTCTACTGCATTATGGCTGCCATTTTTATACAAGTTTGACAGTTTAGGAAAGTTAGCATCTGTCAGTTAAATCGACATCTCGCGATCGTTTACCTATACCGCGTAGTGCGCGACGCGACAAGCCAACCCATGCGGCGGGTGCAGAGTTACCCTCTTCATTTTCTCATATTTTTGCTTCACCTATGTGTCACCTATGACCATTCCGACCATATAAGAGACGTATATCACGAACATCTCCGTGCTTCGGAAGGCACGTTAAGCAGTTACCCGGCTAATATCGGTTGATATTACTCGTTAAGCCTAGTCTTAGCCTTGATATAATCTGACAGCAAGGTTGGTCGCTTGCCTTGCAAACACCCCTCCGCCAATCCGCACTGAGCCGGCGTGGTGGAGCCTGGCTCATGCTACCTCATATTCGAGGTAAGGCCTTTGCCCACCAGTGGGATACTAACTTAACTAAGTCACCTATGTTTCTTCTCGTATTGGAATCGTGCGCAACGGCAGCGTCACAAACTATTGGAGGACTTTGAAATGACCAATGACAAATAGCTATTTTAATGAAATATTGTATTTTCCGTGTCGATTTTTACTTCTTTATAAAATATAATGCACGGCTACGTAAATTTTGTACAAAAATTGCTAAAGATTTTTTTTTTGTCTTTGTTCGCGCTGCCATCGATTCGGGTTCGATCGAAGTAGGTGGTGGGGCCACCTTCTTCGCTCGCACACTGCGAATAGACTAAAATCATCGATAATCATATTTTTTGCAGAAGGCGAGTTGTCCCCACTAGAGGGCGTTAAACGCAGCAAGTCGGAGTTGGTGCTGCGCCGCACTCCGCGGGAAGATGTGCTGGAACCGCTGTCGGATGATGAGCGAGAGGAGTTCAGGAATAAGAAAATGAGGTAAAGGGAAGAGTATTTACTTATTAAACTGTTCATATGCGACATTGGCTGTGTTTTGCAGAAAAAAACATTATTGAGCACATTTAAGCAAAATTTATTTTTTTATTTAGTTTATTGCACTGTAAGTTGTACGATTGGCGGACTTAAGTACAGTAAACCGCTTGAAATTTAGAGGGTCTAATTAGTGTCGGAACATTAACAATAATAAAAGAGTGGTATTTTTTTTGCGATCAACAAAATGTTGAAAATCAAACCAATCAAAACAAACAAAATGACGAAAATATTATGTATCAGCGAGAAGGCAAGACGCCATTTAAAAGCTTATCTATAGCGCCTCCAACTCTTAATCCACTGGTATATCCACTTGTGTCTACTTTGTCGCACCGCCTACAATCATTTCTGCTTAGCCCAAAGTTATGACTGGTAGAGAATTCCATATGGTGTTAAGTACACTTTTCGTACAAATTTTGGTTGTGCAATAAAGTATAAATAAATAAATAAATAAAGTCGTCACAGATTAAAATCTTACTGACTTTTCTCCACTTCCAGCTTGAGCCTAAGCCTCGACCCGCTCGCGTCTCCCAACACGATGATCAACTGCTCGGACACGTTCCACACGGCGTCCTGCAGCTCGCCCAAGCCCTTCCCTCCCGAGTCGCCGCTGACGCCGTCCACTGCGGAGGCGTCGCAGGAGCAACCGCACCCGCAGTTCCGCTTGGGGCCCGCGCCGCCCGATGACAGCGATGACATGTCCAGCACCGAGGACTACCACAGGGTAACACAGACAGTCTAGACAGTTATTCTTGTAGTTGATTTTTGTTTTTATAGTGTTTTGTCACTATACAAACTTAATGATATAAATTTCACTTGTAAAAAGCAACAGTGACTCTGTGACAGACGAGGAATTGAACCCCGTGTCTTACGCAATCCTTTCAATTTACTTCCCAGCCAAGAATAGTTGAAGGGCAGTCGTCGAGTTCCGTAGAACGATCGCCGGAAGAAAGGCAGCAACGAGCAAAATATAGAAGAAGGATTACAGGTAAAAGAACTCATCCATTTTACAATTGATCCAAATCCTAAAGTTACGTATGGCGTTTGTCAAGTTGGCATTACTACAATCTCAAATTGACAAACGTCATACGTAACTTTAGGGTTCGGCTCGACTGTAGTGAAATAACAATCGCTGACCCTTTTTGATTGTGACTGATTTATTAAATGTCACAGAATCAGGGTCAGCATATCTCTATTTTTCTTTAAAAACTCACATTGTTATCGTCATTTGAATGACGATCATCGAAAAAAAAATAGGTACACATATAACCTTATGGGCTGCTTACTTTGCCTCTTTTCAAAGCTATTTCATGTTCCGCCCGCTAGTTCATTTATACCAATTCCTATTCCTATCCGCCCGTGATACAGGCATCTCAGCCTAGTACGGGGACCGATGTATAACATTATTGTTCAATTAACTTTTTGAAATAAATTATTTTGTATTTACAACGTTTATTCCCAGCCGACGCCCGCAGCGGCCGGCGACAGGTCACGGAGGCGGAAGCGCTGCGCGCCATGCAGCGGTTGTGCGCTCGTATCGCGTCGCAGAAGCTGCTGGTCATCTCTTCGCTAGAGAACGACTGCTCGAAGGAAGAGCTGAACAGGCAGATCGCGGTAAGTTTTTGTCAAATCATATTTGTAACTATTCGAACTATCGGCGAGGAGAAGTTTACTCTAACAGGTAATCACATTCTACTAGACATAATTATGTCGGAAATCACGTGACTGTACACAGCTAGCGCCATCTACAGCCGGTGACTGAGCCTATGAGTCTAGTCTAGGGTCGAGCTCATTCCAAGTACAGCGGCCAAACCGTGAAGACGTATAGAAACCACCGCGTCGGACCGAATATTTTTTGGTTTATATCGTTGTACCAAATAATTATAATGAACAGTAGTGTCGTTCAATCTGCTTTGCTTAATCTTGCCAACCTTACCGGTTGAATGACAAGGAAGCTATAATAATGGTTGAGAATTACCCTTGCCAATATTGCATGTGCCTTCACTTTGATTTACTCAAACGCATCTCCCATTTTCAGGTCCTCCAAGAGCTCCAAAAGAAGTACGTCCGCCTCGAGATGGCGCTGCAGTACTCGTTCTTCGACACGCAAGGCAGCCGCCGGCCCATGATGGTGACGCCCATACAGGAGACCCCTTCGCTCACGCTGTCAGAGAGCGATATGCACGTAGCTACTGAGGATAATAGTGAAGAAAACGGACGAGTACCTGAACCTTTATTGAACAATAACAAGTGAGTGCACTAGTGTGGGCGCGTACCACTAGATGATCGCAACGACTACGACGCTTATTTTGCCGTTCCACTTTACTTCTAGTCGCGGCAAAAACGTTGTTAATGACGTTACGCCTTCGATCACATGAAATTCAGCGACCCATATCTAGAGGTGAGTCGTCGTGAGCATTCCATTGGACATAACTATCGCAACGCTCTTGATCAAGTGGAACGTTAAACCGGCGGTCGTAGGTGCTTTCGTTGTAAGCGACCATGTAGTAGTACAAATTACGTGTGTAGTCATTAGTAATGACTACTCACATAAAATGACAAAGACACACCACAGAAAAAGGCAATGACTCATTACCTTTTTCTGCAAAAAAAATAGGAACACTACCCAGAGTCGACATTTCCTCGTATGTTATGAATGCATACATTATAGAACTTTGTTTCAGTCGAAGATCAAAACCAGTGTCTGATGACAGCGACTGCCCACCCGACACCGTGACGGAGAACGGACACATTTTCGACCCGTTGTTAAATAGGTAAGATGCGACCTTTGATTCGTATCTGTAAAGCTAAAGAGTTTGTTTGTTCGTTGCAACGCGTTAATCTCAGGAACTACGGGAGCGATTTAATAAAA
This sequence comes from Pyrausta aurata, assembly GCA_963584085.1. Classification (NCBI taxonomy): domain Eukaryota; kingdom Metazoa; phylum Arthropoda; class Insecta; order Lepidoptera; family Crambidae; genus Pyrausta; species Pyrausta aurata. Next base: position 1,241 of record CAUZXH010000494.1, on the reverse strand, counting down.
CCTTTTGTTGGATAGCTTAAATATCGGGGAAGGCTATAAAACATCACGCTGCAACGGGAAGGGAGAGAGAACTCAAAACCGAGGAGAGGGACCGCTAGTGATTCATATAGCTAAAAACTATTCATTAGCTTTTTGCTTGTCTTGTAACAAAATAAGTACCTAATTTAAAGTTAAATTCAAGATAGTAAAGTTGTATGTCGATTAAAAGATGTCTTCTTGTAGGTAACAATATGTGACGAGATGGGTTGAGTCTGATAATAGCACCGAGTTGTTTTGCATCAATCGGTTCAAACCTTTTTGATTTTGAAAGAAAATGTATAGGAAAAATAATAAAATCAGGAAGTTTAAAATTCTTTCCATACATTTTGTGTCAAAATTATTTTGAAATAATAACATTCCCTAAACGGCTAAACTAAAACTGCAGGTTGAAAGAGCACGAGATGGAAGGGTCAGACAACGTGTCGACGTCGAACGACGAGCTGACGGCCGGCACCGACGCCGAGTGGCCGCCCGCCCGGCGCCGCTCGGCCGCCGAACTGCACCACGACACGCCGCTGCCGGTGAGTTGTTGAAGTAGACCTGACATGCGTACCCTTGCATCTTAACTTCTACCTTGGTTGATCATTGGTGACGAGCCAGATTTACATGAGAAAAACTGAGAAATAAATGACCAAAATCGTGGAGAGTGGAGAAAGGGTAGGGAGGCCTTTGCCTTTCAGTAGACGCCGCTGGGTCTTATTTTATTAATAGTAGTAATTTGTCATTTGGTAGAAATTGAAAGTATTAAATAATCACATTTTAGTACTTCGTAAAAGAGGATTTCTTCTACATTCAAGTATTGTTGGCTGTACATTTTCGTGGTAATATCCAGTTGATGTTTTTCTTCGAGACTTTGTATCTATACCTTCTTTTGTTTTTTCAGGATCCAACAATAACAGCTGGCCTTATGCATCCGATAGATTTCAGTAAGTAACTAAGTATTGAACACTAAGATGACTTTCAGATTTCTGTCGTACTTTAAAGATGTACGTATTTAAGAATTGAACCGTTAAAATAACCTCATGAAATACAGCATTTCTATAGTTTACCCATAAAGCGACTCGAACAGCTTTAAGGCTGCCTGCATGAGAAACGGAGAAATATTAATCAATATGATTGCACAAAAATTCCGCGATCCACATCCTATTTGTTAATATTTCTCCGTTTCTCCGCTCCGCGACCTCGCTCCGCTCCGGTTGACA